>CAUYPK010137398.1:0-14947 GCA_963574355.1 Loris lydekkerianus
CCCCGGCCCGAACTGCAGCCAAAAAATAGCCGGGCGTTGTGGCAGGCGCCTGTAGTCCCAGCTGCTCGGGAGGCTGAGGCAGGAGAATCGCGGAAGCCCAAGAGCTGGAGGTTGCTGTGAGTCCTGTGACGTCACGGCACTGCACCCAGGGCGGTACAGTGAGACTCTGTCTCTACAAAAAAAAAAAAAAAAAAATAGGCTGGGCGTGGTGGCTCACGCCTGTAGTCCCAGCGCTGTGGGAGGCCGAGGCGGGTGGATTGCTTGAGCTGGGAGGTTCGAGACCAGAATGACCAGCAGTGAGCCAGATTAAGACCCCGTCTCTACTAACATCAAAAACAGCCCAGCATCTCCAGAGGAAGAAGAAAATGAACAACGAAAAAGAGTACTTCAAACAAGGAAGAATGTACAAGCAAGTTGAAATTAAAAAAAAAAAAAAAAGTTTAAAATAAAAATAAAATAAATAAAAATAAAAAATAAAAACTATTATCTACCAGCGAAATATTTTAAAAAGGTTAAAAAAAATTATTTGTTGCTTGCCTGGCATCTTATCACACAAGGTTATCATACAGCCTACACTAGTATCCTCAGGCAGCTGTGGGGACTTTAAAGCGAACGTTGTAAACACTGGCACCAAGCCTAAGCTCCTTACAACCAAACTGCACCTTCACATTCAGCTTTGAATGACTCTTAAAGGGAAGAAAGAGGTGAGTGAAGGAAGAAAATGGCGTGAGTGCCTCTAACAAAGTGCTAGGCAACTGGCACATGATAATCTGCTTCCACTTCTTTAAAGCAAAGGTGTCAGTGTAGATTGCTTAATGACCACAGACTCTTCTCGTCCCAGTGGGCATACCATTTTGCAATCTGACTCTGCAACAGCTTTTGCGTGCAAAGATGGAATCTCTCTCCACTCACTTGAATCTGCCCTGAATTTGTGGCTACAAAAATGCAGCAAAAGTGGCATGCCTTACGTTCCTGAGCCTACGCCACAGGTGGCCCCTGCAGCTTCAGCCTTCCTTCCATTGTCTCTTATTTTTGCCTCACCCAGCGTTTACACAGTCCAATATGCAAGAAATGTTTATTCAACCCAATTAAATTGAAGTCATAGTCTTATTATCTTCACTCTTTATTAAAGTATCATACTTGCTCAAAATTACCCTCTCTGACTTAAAAAGTTACCAAGAAATACATACAAATCACTAAGCACCTATTTCTTAGGAGACTCAGGAGTTCTCAGTTAAAAAAAGAAAAGTATGAAGAATAAGCAAGCTGTAGTGTTGTAGCTTTTTATGGCGTTAGTATGCTGAGGACAGCATGATTGTATCTACCGGGAGGAACAAGATATAATACATATATTACTATCACATTTCTCTAAAATATTTTACAGAGTTGTAATAGCATAGTGGAAAATAAACATCATAAAAGGAGAAGATGATTATTGCAAATAATGCAACTCATCAAGATAAGCAGAGATCAGAAAACAAATATTCATATGGGCTGTAAACCATATCTAAATGACATGGTATAAGTATTTGCAAGTATTTTTATAGCCTTAAAGTTAAATCTAGGACAGTATGGACAGGACCCAGAAAGCCTAGCCACTGCTGTTTGAGGCTGTGGTCACAAATGGAAAAGGTCTGTGATCATCATGATCGTGGGACCAAATTCAGGATCAAGTCAAATAGAAAACCAAACGTATTTCAGGAAGATATTATTTAGACCTATCCAGTACTTGCCCTCCTTTCTCGTGTTAAGGATGGGCCCTTGATAGCAGGTTTTCTTCAAGAAGTAGGAGAGCTGGGTATTTGTCAATATTCTCTTAACAGAACTGTAAGATTTTCATCTTCTTCTGGAATGGTAACATAAGTCCGGGGTTCAAAAGGATTCATGGTCAGCAAGAATTGAGTTCTTTTCTTGACTCTGGCAGGACCCTGCCCAAAGGTGTCAATGGTAGCTTTGCATATTACCGGAGTAACCAAAGGAAGGGCAGAATCCATTTCTACTCTGCAAAGATACCTTTCCTGTGCTAAACTCTGAATCAGGTGTATGCCCATGAGAGCCACTTGGAGGGCTCTCACATGATGCTGCTGGACCTAGAAACCACCTGAACGCTACTTTAGAAGAGCACACTTCTCCATCTGCCACTCCCCTCCTTCAAATCATACTAGGAAGTGCTTCAAAAGTTGCTTGTACCTCCTTCGTTTCAGAAGCACCCTTACCTTTCTGATTATAAAACCCATACAGGCTGGTTTTAGAGAACTGGAAAGTCAGGAGGGTCTAAGGGAAAGGAAGAATGGTCTCCCATCAGAGAGAGAGGCAAGAGAGAGAATGGCTGTTGATTCCACCTCTTTGTCATTATGTCACTGCATTTCCTCTACAAGGTCTCTGTTCAGCATTTCTTCATCTAGCTTATGAGCTCCCTGTCTTGCACTTCTAATACCAGGCTTTTTATAGAACTGATAGTTAAATGACAGATACTCAAATTAGGGCAAATTTTATTTTGCGGTATTAAATAGAACTTTTAAGAGGCCATTGGTTTGGACTGAGCTCCTGCACTGGGGCCAGGAGACCAAACCAAGATGAAGTCACTCATGCTAAAGTTCCTATCACCAACCCGAAACTAATTTGTTTATCTGGTTTTCTAAGGAATCGAGAGAGTGAGTGATAATAGCCAAATCCCCAAACAAGCCAGTTTTAGCTAGCATGATAAGGAAGTTATTTCTGCTTTCTTTAGCCTTTTTCTGTCTGTAAAAACAACCTCCTCTGGTCAGGAGCTCAGGAACTCAGGAGCTCATGAGCACATTCATTCTATCTTTCAGAATGAGGCGTTACCTTTGAATCTCAAATAAAAGCTAATTAAGATATTTAAATTTATTATAACTCTGTCTTTTGACAGTGGAATTAGTAGTATCAAAAAAGTGGTTTCCTTTTAATATTACTCACTGTATGCAATAGCAGTTAGAAGCAACAGAATGGATATATTAAGATAGACGTCTATCTGACAGCAGAGAGCCTAAGCCTAAGTCCTCATCCTCAAACATTCACAATCCCCATTTCTTCTTTGCCAACCCCACCACTACCAGCATGAATAGAAATTATAAATATTGCTACATGTGGAAATGAGTTACATTATGAGCTTCAGAAATCTGGAGATAGGCCAGGGAACATATAATCTATTATACCACTCTTTTTCTTTTCTTTCTTTTCTTTTTTTTGAGAAAGAGTCTTCCTTTGTTGCCCCAGGCTATAGTGCTGTGGCATCAGCCTAGCTTACAGCAACTAAAACCTCCAGGGTTCCAGTGAACCCTGCCTCAGTCTCCCAAGAACTGGGACTACAGCACCCGGCTAATTTTACTATTTTTAGTGGAAATGGGGTTTCACTCTTGCTCAGGCTGGTCTCAAACTCCTGAGCTCAAGGGATCCTCCTGCCTCAGCCTCCCAGCATGCTAGGATTACAGGCATGAGCCACTAAAACCAGCCTGTTGTATTACTCTTGCCAAGGGAAAATCTGTTCTTTGTTTCCAAAATCTTACTTACAAACTACAGAAACTTACTTACCAAAATCTTACTTACCAACTACTTACAAACTACAGAAACTTACAGAAGACAAATTATTTCTTTTTTTCTTTCTTTCTTTCTTTTTTTTTTTTTTTTTGAGACAGAGTTTCACTATGTCACTCTCAGTAGAGTGCTGTGGCGTCACAGCTCCTAGCAACCTCCAACTCTTGAGCTTAAGTGATTCTCTTGGCTCAGCCTCCCAAGTAGCTGGGACCACAGGCACCCACCACAACACCCACCTGATTTTTTTGTTGTTACAGTTGTCGTTGTTGCTTTAGCTAGCCCGGGCAGAGTTCGAATCCACCAGCCTCGGTGTACATGGCTGGCACCATAACCACTATGATATAGGCCCCGAGCCAACAAATTATTTCAAAGAAGGAGATTGCCTCTGTTTCTTTCACTGAAATAAAAGACTAGGAATAAGTGTTAGAGTAACATTTGTGACAGGAGGTAACAAGGTAACCCTGGCGAGGAAAAAAGTATGGTAAATTTACACAGGTTGTGTAGAATGGCTAAGAGTTGGAAGAACAAGGAAAGAGGGCAATTCTTCATAGTAACTATTCTATGAGTCTTTGTCTCTAATTTTTCTTCATTCTTCTTATCAAAACTCAGTCCCACACGAGCGTGTGCATGTAAAACTGGTGAAATCTGCAAAATGTCGGTAGATTGTCCAAATGTTAATCTGCTGGTTTTGATATTGTACTATAGTTATGCAAGATGTTACCACTAGGGAAATATGGGGGAAGGGTACACGGGACCTTTCTTTATACTATTTTTTGCTACTTCCTGCGAGTCTATAATTATTTCAAAAGAAGAAAAACTCAGCTCCAGAACTTTCTGCAAAATGGAGTTTTGCCCAATAACCAGATTCAGATTCACATCATCTTCCAACTGAATGTCCCTTCAATATTTAGCATACAAATATTTTATAAATTAATTTGTTTCACATACATTGTGACCTAGACATCAGACACGTATAATAGCATCTTGTTTCCCCGCTGCGTCACAAGTGTGCCATAGGTGTGTATATCTTGAATCTCCCAAGACTGTAAGCTCTGTCTACATCTCTGTACATTCTTCCTTGATGCCCCAGGGTACTGAGCACTACTAACTACTTGGTAAGTACACAAAATATACTGCTTAAATGACTGAAAAAGTGAGAACTAATAAAACAAATAAAGGGATAGTTAAAATACTTGATCAAGTTGGGTGTTTTTTTTAAAAAACACAATATAATTAGAGGAAATCTAATTATAGATTAGATATAGGCAATCTAATGTTGCCCAGAAAACATTTACTAGCCCAAGATTATAGTTAGATGCTGTAGAAACCTGTTTAATCCTAGTTGTCATTAGAAACAGGTCGCTATCAACAAAAAAGCACAAAGGTTAGTCATCAGTGTGCTGTTTTAGCACTTGCCACCATAGAATATCTACAAAAGTCCATTGAGGGAAGTGCTGAGAAAGCCCTTCACTAACTAAAATCCACCCTTCTCCCAGGTAATCTTGTCTGAATCAAAGGCTGAGCAGGTTTGTTTAATCTGAAAACCTGGGCAAAAAAAGAACAGGTAAATTTAAAACTTCATGAGATATGTATATCTTCAAAATTACCCACGGCGACATAGTAAGACTCTGTCTCAAAAAAAAAAAAAAAAAAAGAAAGAAAGAAAGAAATCCTTTCCTTCCACTAACCTAGCTTGTAAAACTTCCTTACATTTCTGTACAATTTTATTAATCAAGTGTGCATCTCTAGCTTTAGTAGTCAGTCTTGCCCATTTAAAAAAAAAAAAAAAAAAAACGGATCTTTATGATTTGGCTTGCTTTTTAAGAGATGGGGTCTTGTTGTCACCCAGAATGGAGTACAGTGGCATGATCACAGCTCACTGCAGCCTCAAACTCTTGGGCTCAAGTAAACCTCCCATCTGAGGCTCCAGGGTAGCTGGGAATACAGGCACACACCAAACACACCCAGTCCATTTTTTATTTATTTATTTATTTTTATTTATTTTTTTTTTTGAGAGGAGAGGATCTTACTATGTGCTCAGACCAGTCTTAGGTCCAGATCCCAATTTATCCCCCAATCTTGGCCTCCCAAAGCACTGGGATTACAGGTGTAAGCCACCACACCCACACTGTTTCTTTTAATGTACAGATTTTCCTCCATCCTTTTCTTTCCTTACACTTTTTCCATTGAATAACCCAGGCCATTTGGCCTATAAAGATTTCCTCTAGTTTAGATTTTGCTGATTCAGGGTACAGTTCAATGTGTTGTTCCTACTCTCTTCCTATAAATTGACTGCTGAATCCAGAGACTTGATCAGATCCAAGTTCAGTCCTTTTGGCAAGATCTAGGCAGGAGTTGTAGTGTTTCGTCAGATGGCACCAAACGTCTGAGTTTTGTTCTTCATTGTCAGCGGCATTTGATGTTCCGTGAGCAGATTCATTAATTTACTGGAGGCTTTAACAGGGTAATATTCTAATCCTATAATTTCATTTTCATTTACTAACTGAAATAATTTTCAAAAGAAAGATTTTTACTCACCTACTCTTTGGTTACCCACTTCTACAGTTCATATTGAAAAAGCTTGACTCTTTTGTCAGTTCTCAAAACAATGTATGGTTCTCTGTCAACTTCAGAAGGAGACAAGCTAGTTTGTTCCTTTATTTGTCTGTTTGCTTGCTTGCTTGCTTGCTTGCTTACTTTCAGAGATGGAGTCCTGCTATGTTTCAGTGGCTATTCACAGGTGTGATCGTAGCACACTACAGCCCCAAACTCCAGGGTTTAAGCAATCCTCCTGTCTCAGCCTCCTGAGTAGCTAGGACTGCAGGTGTGCACCACTGCAACTAGTTGTTGGTTTTAAACATTATTGTGAGCTCATAGATTTAAGCATGTCTGATGGGTTTCAGACTGTGGAAGCCAGCCTCAAAGATGGCCCCAACAGCCACTGTCTCATAATATTCACATCTCTGCATAGCTTCCTTCCACACTATACGAGCCTCGGTCTGTGTAACCAGTAAAATATGGCAGAAATTAGGGCATGTCACTTCTGAGTTTAGATTCTACAAGTCTTGCTTTCTGAAGTTTCCAAATTCTGCTGCCATCTTCCGCTTTTATCTGGATTTTCCCTTTTCTCTTCTCCTATTTTCTCCTCTTACAGGGTCTTGACAGGGGCAAGAGCTCAGCAAAAGCTTAGTTCTCAGCAATAAGAGGAGGTCAGGAAGTCAGCAGCATGAGGGTCTTACCAGGAGTCCTGAGGGTGACAAAATGAGACTCTTTCTCAAAAAATATAAATAAATAAACTGATCAGTTTTTGCATAATGTTGTTTAAGTCATTTCTATAATAAATAAAACAGAAATTCAAAATGTGCTATTTCCCTGGGATATGGGAACAAAAATCAGATTCTGAAAGTGGCCTTAAGAAGCTCCTAGGAGAAGAAAGATGCCTTGGGGTATCCAGGAGCTGCCCAATGCATCTCATCTGAGAGACCAGCAATCAGATGACCTCCCTCTCTGAAAGGCTGGCCCTGTAGGCCTACAGATACTGGCATCTCAGGCATGCAGCCTCATGAGACCTCCTGGGATCTTGAAAGGGGCAAGAGCTCAGCAAAAGCTTAGTTCTCAGCAATAAGGAGAGAGGAGGTCAGGAAGTCAGCAGCGTCAGGGTTTTACCAGGAGTGCTGGCCTGGTCCTGGAAGCCAGTGACAGGGAGGGCTGCCCCAGGACCCAAACAGCTGGAGAACGGCAGGGGTAGCAGCCCAGCGGTAGAATACCTCCAAGGGCTGTTCAGTCAGTCCCAGCAGTGAAGGCAGTGAGAAAGCACAGGTGTCCAGCAGCCCCCTTGGGCTGGGCTGGGCTGAGCCAGGCTGGGGCTGCCTGAGTTTGCCTCTCAGCTGAGCTCCCAAAGTCAGGTCTGATGGGGGGGGGGGGGTCTGCTGCACCCCCATCACGAGCAGGCTTGACTCTGCTTCACCCTCAAACCTCAAACCCTGCCTCACACCTTACAAAACCATCACCACCAGAATCCCTGATTCCCTACCGCCTTCGGGAAGAGCTGGCCACCTGTTGGCACCTTTGAGTTCCTCCTAGTCTCAATCCACCTGACAGCGTGTTGTTTCTTTCTGCTGCCTTCCACACAGGTTATAATAACAGGCACAGTCTGTGAGTGTTGGTGATTTCTCCCCAGCTGGTGGTATTTGGGGTTTCTGAGAGCCAACATCACCTAGATTGGTATTTATTCTGCTTTGTGTTCTCTGCACTTTCTGGAACTGTGGTTTGGTGTTTTTCATTAATTTTCAGAAATTCCTAGTCATTGTTGCTTCAAATATTCCTTCCCCCCTCCCCCTTTATCTTGACACAGAGTCTCACTATGTCACCTAGCTCACTGCAGCCTCAATGTCCTTGGCTTAAGCAATTCTCCTGCATCAACCTCCCAAGTCATTAGCACTATGGGCACATGTCACCGCACCTGGCTAATATTTTTCTATTTTTTCGTAGAGATGGGGTCTCATTCTAGTTCAGACTGGCCTTGAACTCCTGGCCTCAAGCAATCCTTCCACCTCAGCCTCCCCAAGTGTGTCAGATGTTTCTTGTGTTCCCCTCTCTCTTCTTCTAGAATTCCTATCAACACATATTTATACATTTTGTAATTGTCCCACAGCTCTGAGATATTCTGTGCCAGCCTTTTTACTTCTTTTTCTCTTTGCTTTTCAGTTTTGGAAGTTTCTATTGACATTTCTTCAAAGAAGAGTTGTTGATTTTCAGTTCATTCTGTTTTTGTGCTGGCGGTGGTGGTGGTAATGGTAGTGGTATTAACACTGATGACTTCTAACCTCCTTACATGCAACTATAAACTAGTAATCTCCTGAGTTTTGTTGTATTCATTCATTGCCATTTATTTTACATGTGGTGATTTGGGAGGAGCAAAAACTGGTGTATCCATTCCCCTCTTCTCAGAATCAAAAAAGAGGTATTTAGTATGAAGTAATTCAGTATGGCAGTTTAAGTTAATTTTTAAGTTAATTTCCTGGGTTTAAAAAGTAATTTTATAGGGTTCAAACCCGGCTCTGGCCAAAAACTGCAAAATAATAATAATAATAAAATAAGTTTATAAGAACTTAATTATAAATTAACAAGAAAAAGATAAGAATTCCTTTTTTCTTTCTCATTCTTTCTTTTCTTTTTTCTTTTCTTTTCTTTTTTTTTTTTTTTTTTGAGACAGAGTCTCCTTATCTCACCCTCAGTAGGGTGCTGTGGCATCACAGCTCACAGCAACGTCCAAGTCTTGAGCTTAAGTGATTCTCCTGCCTCAACCTCCCAAGTAGCTAGGACTACAGGCACCTGCCACAATACCCAGCTATTTTTTGTTGTTGTTGCAGTTATCATTGTTCTTTTAGCTGGCCCTGGCTGGATTCAAACCCACCAGCCTGGGTGTTCGTGGCCGGCGCCCTACCCACAGAGCTATGGGCACTGCCCCTTTCTTTCTTTTTTTAAATAGAGTTCACTCTGTCGCTCTGAGTAGAATGCTGTGGTGTCGTAACTCACAGCAACCTCAGACTCTTGGGCTCAAGTGATCCTCTTGCTTCAGCCTCCCGAATAGCTGGGACTACAGGTGCCCGCCACAACACGTGGCTAGTTTTTCTATTTTTAGTAGAGATATCGTGTCACTCTGGCTCAGGCTGGTCTTGAACTCCTTGCCTCAAGCAATCCACCTGCCTCAGCCTCCAAGGGTGCTAGGATTATAGGTGTGAGCCACAGTGCCTGGCCAAGAATTCCTTTAGAGAAATGGAAAAATATTTACAAACAGGCAATTTACAGAAGAAACTAAAAGAAGAATCATGATTTTAGAATTCATTAGTAAATGAAGTAGCACCAACGAAAAAGCAATAAAATATCAATTTTAACTCTGTCAGACTAATAAAAATTAGAAAGCTGGGTAACACTAACTATTGTTAGGGTTTTAGTCTATAGGCACGCTGTGTCAGTTGCAGGGACGGAATGTGTACGTAGACAAGGGCTACTGTTCAATAGAGAAATCTGGCACCTCTTAGTCAAATTAAATAGATATAGACCCTGCTATCCAGCATTACCATTCCTGGCTAAATATCCCAAATAAACTCTCATGCTAGGTCTATGAAGGAACAGTACAAGGCTGTTCATCATAGTTTGCAGTGCAGGGAGTTAAAGGTAATATTAGTTTCCATCAGTGGAAGTATAAATAAGTACAGTGGCTGAATTCGCATCATGGAGTATTTGCATTATGTAGCAATCAGAAATAATAGACCTATACTACAACAACATGTATAGATTTTTTTTAAAGTTTAATGTTTAGGGAAAATCTATAGCACATCATCATATTAATAAAATTGTTCAAATATATGCTAAAGGAGCAGAGCCACCTTGATAAGATGGCACAGAACAGTCAGACCTTCAGCAGCTCAGCTGCCTAAGTATGAGGATGGAAGTCTATGGCCCCAGAGCCTTTCTGCTCTCCATACCAGCTACAACAGGCCTTGGATGCTATCTCTGGCCAGGGGGGGATGGGCAAAGAGAAGACCCCTGCTGGGACCCCAGTCCTTGAACCTCTTCCCTGCTCCTTCAACAACCACATCACCTGCCAGGAGGACTGTTCCTGTGAGGAGTCAAATGGCTGCAGCCTGGACAAGGACTGTAACATGGATAAAGACTTCAGCCTGGATAAGGACTGCAGCCTGGATAAAGACTGCAACCTGGACAAGGACTCAGCCTGGACAAGGACTGCAGCCTGGACAGGGACTCCTGGACAAGGACTGCAGCCTGGACAAGGACTGCAGCAGGAGAGGATGCCAGTCACAGCCTGGTGGGACTACAGGAAACAGCCTCTGCTCCCTGGATGGAGAGTTAGACAATGAACAGATAGAGAGCAGCTGAGGACCATGGGCCTTCATCAGGGCTGGGAGTGCATTGAAATCAATGGGCCTCCAGTGGCATTCGAAGGGGGAGCCCAGCTCCTGAGCAGGACAAAAGCTTCCTAAGAGGTGCTACCTCCCAAAGAGGGAATGCCTGTCCATCTCCCAGGGAGAGGCTATCTAGCACATGGTATCCTGGCTCTGTGAATGCTGGCCAGGCCACTCTGTGCTGTGGGGTGTGTCAGCCTCTCACCAACTTCAGCATGGTGACCACCAAGTCCACAAACCGCTGTAGCCCAGAGGACAGCTCTCCAGTTTGGGTCTTCTCTGCCTTCTTCCTTGTGGGATGTCAGGCAGTCTCTGTCATTTCCTCAGCAGAGCTGGGAGACTCTCTGCAACCCCTGGACAAAGATTGCATGAGGGCCTGGGCTCAGGGCTGGGCCAGGGGAATATCTGGGTCTGTCAAGGCCCTTCCTGGTTTCGGTCAGGTTTACTGCTAGGGCATTGACCCCACAGCTTCTTTCAGTTTTATTCTGTGCCTTCTCTCCCAGGCCTCTCTGCATCAGGCTTGGGAAGGTTCCAGAAATGCTTCCTACTGTAGTGACATGAGAACCATTCTGGGCTTAACTCCAAGTGTAGAAGGCAGAGATTCTAGGGTGCTGGAGTGTCCCATGTCTGAACTCCCAGAGCCTACGGAGCAACTTGGGGTGCTTGTTAGACACTGTCCACATTGGGTAGGTATTTAATCTGTGGGTTAAAAAGACAGACTCACTTGCCCATCTCATGGCATGGACAGCCTGACCCGGAAGCTCTGCCATTTTGGGGGCTGCCTTGGCACGGTTGGCATATGGCAGCCCTTCTCCATAGCTAACCAGTCATGAAGGGATTAGTTTGGTTGATTCAGGTGAGTATAGTGATGTCATGATAAAAGGGCAACCTCTTGAAAACAGTAGGCACAGAGGTCCTCATAGCTGGTGCAGTCCCCAGCAGGCCCCCCGCATCATGAGGGGGCCCCAATCCCCTGAGGATTTGTCCTGGGGAAGCTCCCTTCCCGCCCACCTTGCAGACGTGCGTGCTGTCTGCTGTCTGGGAATCTGGCTTTTAGCACACTTGGCATCCTCTGCTGATGATCACGACTGGGCTGGCTTCTGAGTGAATGGGGCATTTTACCATAAGTCTAAAAATAACTGGTATGTTCTTCTGAGTTTGCTGACATGTGTTAAAGGCACTATTGAAAAACATATGCTAAAAAATCAAAAATACAGGTTTTACAAACTGTCTACACAAAGAGGATTCACTAACCACATTAAAATGTTTGCTGTGGGAATAAAGGGGATGGCAGCAGAGAATAGGGATAAAGGGAAATATACAAACAAATGCACAAAGAGATACAAAAATAAAAACAAGGGAGCGATTTGCACAGATCAATGATAAGGTGCCCTAACCTGAGAAGTAGATTAACTCATTCTCCACATCTACGTTTCTGCTTAAAAAATAAAAATAAATATTAAAAAAATCACAAAAAAAGAAAAAATAAATAAAAATAAATTTAAATTTAAACGTTTTTCCTCAAAACTTGAACTTTTTGAGAATACCTCTAACCACAAAGTATTAATAAGTTTTCTGTCCTATTAGTATCTTCTCTAATTAGTTCCTGCTCTCTGATTTCCTTTTTTAAGAGCATTTTCTTTCTTTAATTCTGTGCACAGATTACTTAGCAGCCTTTTCAATCTCATAACTTTTTATTCATGAGGCTCATTCATATCTTTATTCAGTAAGTCCTTAAATGTCCACCCAAATATTAACTGTACATAAAATATTGTTCTGCATACTGAGAGGATATGAAGGAAATGCCATATGATCTTTGTTCCCAGAAAACTACAATGTAATGGAGGGTGGAAAGCATCACCCCATAAAACAGTTCAAAATATTCCAAGGCAGCACTGTTTCAGCGTCTAAAAGAGGAGAATGATAGTTTCAGGTGATGAAATCCAAAAAAAGACATCAATGAGGATTGGTGTGGGTGCAAAGAATCTGTCAGAGAGGACATAGCTGCATTAGATCTTATATAACAAATGACATATATTAGAGAGGGAAGAATGGACAACCCTAAAGGACACATCTTTTAAAAGACACAGAGTTAAGATTAAATGAAGAACAACTGGTAAGCATAAAACTAGATGTTGGGATCTGGGTAAGGAAGTAGGGGAAGTAAAATTGAATCAGCAGAGAACAAGTTATAGAGGATTTATAGGCCTCACCAAGGAGACTTTTTTTTTTTCTTTTTGAAACAGAGTCTCGCTGTCTTACCCCAGATTAGAATACAGTGCTATTATTATAGCTCATAGCTACCTCACATTCCTGAGCTCAATCATTTTTCTACTTTTAGTAGATAATGGGGTCTCACTCTTGTTCAGGCTGGTCTTGAACTACTGGCTTCAAGTGATCCTCCCACATGGGCCTTTTAGAGTGCTAAGATTACACGCATGAGCCACCATACACGGCCTTCACCAAGAGGTCTTAATTTCATCCTGTAGGCAATAGGAAGGTTCTGGAAGTTTTTGAATCAGGAAATGAATAGACTTTCTATACTACATCTCACACAAAATCTCCCACCAAATCCTGCTCAGGATTAAAGTCCTCTTTTTCTCCAACCCTACAGTGGTATACCTTGTCCCAGGAGTGTCCAGTGAGCTGCTACCACAACCTCTCCCTCATTGAGAACCTCCCCACTTTCAGCCTTTCTCCTTTCACTTCTTCTAGTCCTTCAACTTCACCACCTGACCTCATCCCATCATGACCAGGTTATGCTTGTTCCCCTGACATCCTATGCTTATCTTCCCCACATTAATTGCTTCATTAGTTCATTCATCAACCACTTAGTGATCTCCTACTGCTGGGCATCTGCCAGGGGCTAAGCTCACAATGATTAGCCAAAACAAAACCAAAGCCAGCCCTCATGTATCCTAGAATCAGAAAGAGAAGCTATATTTAATATCCTATTTTTTTTCATAAAGACAGAGTCTCACTTTATCGCCCTCCATAGAGTGCTGTGGTGTCACAGCTCACAGCAACCTCCAACTCCTTGGCTTAGGCATTTCTCTTGCCTCAGCCTCCCAAGTAGCTAGGGCTATAGGTGCCTGCCACAATGCCCGGCTATTTTTTGTTGCAGTTTGGCCAGGGCCAGGTTCGAACCCGCCACCCTCAGTGTATGGGGTCGGCGCCCTACCCACTGAGCCACAGATGCCGCCCTTAATATCCTATTTTTCACATAGAATATATTACACTATATTCCAACTGTTTTCTTTTATCTTCTCAACAGATTATGAGCTTATAGTGTCCAGCACGTTGTAGATGTTCAGTAAGTGTTTATTGATTAAACAAATGCATGAACACTCAGGAGAATCTGACACATAGAGCCACAAGAATTATCATCAGTCCTGGGTTGATCATGGAAATCTCATCCTTTCTGACAATGACTAATCACATACAATTGGAAACTCTAGGGCATGAGTTGGCGGACTTTTTTTTTGAAGTGACAGTAAACACTTTAGTCTTCACAAATCATATGGTGTCTGTCCCAACTGCTCAGCTGTGCCAGCATAGTGCATAAGCAGCCACAGATAAACAAATGAATTCCAAATGAGTGTGTGTGTTTTTTGTTTTGGGGTTTTTTTTTTTTTGAGACCAAATCTCACTCTGTTGCCCAGACTAGAGTGTCATGGCATCAGCCTAGATCACAGTAACCTCAAACTCCTGGGTTCAAGCAATTATCCTGCCTTAGCCTCCTGAGTAGCTGGGACTACAGGCACCAGCCACAACACCCATCTAATTTTTTCTATTTTTAGTACAGATGGGGTCTTGAGCTCAAGGGATCCTCACACCTTGGCCTCCCAAGGTTCTAGGATTATAGGTGTGAGCCACCACACCCATCCTCAAATGTGTTCTAATATTACAGTTACAAAACAGGCAGTAGGCTGGATAAGGCCCATGAGTCCTTGTTTGCCATCCCTGGCTCTAAAGGATGCTGCTTTTGTCAGTTTTCAGGATTGGCTTCATTCCTGGTTCATGCTCTGTTGTTCAGCCAGGTAAATTAACTTCTCACAGCCAGTACCTGAGTTTGTCTTTCAACCCATTTCTGACACGTGCAATTGTGGTATTGTGAAAGAGTGTGTAATCTGGAGCACAGCAGACTTGTCTACTCATTGGTTGGCTTTTAGGCAAGTTACTTACCTTTTTTGCATCTCTATTACTTGACTATAAATGAAGGGTTTTTTTTTTTTTAATTAAATCATAGCTGTGTACATTAATGCGATCATGAGGGACCATACACTGGTTTTATAGACCATTTGACACATTTTCATCACACTGGTTAACATACCCTTCCTGGCATTTTCTTAGTTATTGTGTTAAGACATTTATATTCTACATTTACTAAGTTTCACATGGACCCTCGTAAGATGCACCGCAGGTTTAATCCCATCAATCACCCTCCCTCTGCTCATCCT
>CAUYPK010137403.1:0-39631 GCA_963574355.1 Loris lydekkerianus
AGGAGGAGGCCAAATGACCCACACCCAATCCCGGGCGGATGAGTTTGACAACCGCTCACTAGCTGGTGTTCGGAGGGAGGGGACGCTGCCGGCCACACTGGACCATGTGTGTGTGTGTGGGGGGGGGGCAGGCGGGAACAGAGTGAACTGGAGGGAGGAGGTAACAAGGGTGTGAGGTGCCTCCTGGTTCCCTCAGGAGGATGGGATTGGTTTATTTGAACAATTCTACTGGTGGGCAGGCAGGGAAGACATTAGGCTGAGAACTGGGGTGGGTACAGCCCATCTGGCTGACATGGGACTAGCTGCTGGGTGGGGACACATCTGGCCTATGGGACCCGTGAGGCTCAAAGATGCCAAAGCAGCATGGACGTTGCCTCCACATGCGGAGCCTTACTCTGCAGGAGGTACAGAAAGCTGAGGATGATGTGGGGGGGGCTCTTCCCCCGGAGGGCGAGGTGGAGGTGCTGAAGGCATCACCAAGCAGTGTGGCATTTGTGGCTGGCCTAGAGGGGGAGAGGCAATTCAGAGGCTTTTCTTAAAAGCTGAGAGCCTGATGATAAAAGCACGGAGGCAGGAGAAAGTGCAGGGCTTGGGGGAGGGGAGAGGCCACGGAGGGGAAGAACACAGCTGCAGCGTGGGGGTAGCCTCCAGCGGCTGGGGAGGTTGGAGGGGACAGATTGCAGAGGGTCATGGGTGCCACGCTGGAGAAATGGGGACTCTCCAATGTGGAGAAGAAAAAAATTAGATGGAAGAAGCATCACTGGCTGTGGTGGCTGTGTGTAGGCCCGTCCATGAGGGACTCTTAATGAAGAAGTTGGTCCCCAGACACTGTACTGACCTTCTGCATCTGGATGACCCCAAATCATGAACCCGGCTCAGGGTTCTCCCTGAATTCCACACTCAGCTGCCCAGATAGGCCTTAGCCAGTCCCTCACTCACTCCCTGAGTGTCCGTGGGGCTCCAGGCACAGTGCAAGGCGCTGATGGTCTGGCAGGGAATAAGCCAGAGGCATCCAGCCCAGGGTGCTCTGCTCCAGCAGCCTGGCACCATAAGGACATGGCAGGTGCCTGGGCATGTTCACACAGAAATGCACGCTCACGCTCTTCCTCTGCGGCCCACATTCCCTCCTGGAGTCACAGGAGGGGACTGAGGTCTGCTGCCCCAAAGCTGAAACTGGGCGGTCTGTCCTGTCCCCACAGCTCACCTGGCCTGATCTGCCGCACCCAGCTAGTGCCTCCTCCTGCTTTGCTGTCAAAATATTTCTCAAATCTTCATCTTCTGCTTTCTTCTCCTTTATTATGACCATAGGTTGGTTCCAACCTGTTCAAATAGAGGGAGAGATACACGTGCTGTCACACACAAACACAAACGAACTCTTTTGTTGCCTCTAATCCCTCCTGCATGTTCACTAGGGCTACTTTTCAGAACAGAAATCTGTCTCACTGCAGCTTGAAAGCCTTCTCAGGCTCCCTGTCTGCCTCGGGAAAAGCCCAGGCTCCTTGGCACAGCCCCCAGAGACTGGCTGCTACACCTTGCCTGACCTCAGTGTCTTCCCTCCTCACCCCGGCCTTGCATGCAGTACTCCAGGCTTTTTATCTGCTTGTAAATGTCCCTTAGACGCTGTGACCTCCCTGTATCCATACCTGTTAGGGTGTGAATTTGCAGCTCTTTTATTTTATTTATTTATTTATTTATTTATTTATTTATTTATTTATTCCAGATACAGGCCAGGAGATTTGCAGCTCTTCCCAGCAAAGGCACAGTGCACGTCCCTGCACTTGAGGCTTGGCCGTGCAACTTGCTTTTGGCCAACAGGATGTGAGCAGGCATGGCACAGTAGAGGTGTGAAGTGTATCCCCCACTTGAGCTTGCCTCCTGGACCCCTGCTGTTACCAGAAGCAGGGCTTTCCCTGGATAGCTACTGTTCCTGAGTCCCCAGATGAATGTACAAAGAGTGCAGTCACCCCAACCCACCTGCAATGCTAAGCAAGAGTGAATGGCTACTGTGTCAAGCCACAGAGTTTTAGGATGTTTATTAGGCAGCACTACTGTGGCTATAGTTGGCGGGTGCAGATATCGTATAGGTCTTTTGTGGCTTTCTTTCCCTTTCTCCCTCCCTCCCTCCCTCCCTTCTCTTTCTTTCACCGGGGAGGTGGAGACAGAATTTCACTTTGTCACCTGGGTAGAGTGCTCTGGCATCATAGCTCACAGCAACCTCAAACTCTTGGAATCACATGATCCTCCTACCTCACCTCTAGGCACTAACCACAACACTTGGCTGGTTGTTCTATTTTTAGTAGAGATGGGGGTCTCACTCTGGCCCCCGTCAGACTTCTGAGCTCAGTTGATTCTCCCACCTGGGCTTCCTGAAGTGTCAGGATTTCAGGCGTGAGCCACTGCACCTGGCCTTTTAATCTATTTATTGCTTTTTCCTTAACCTAGACAGCATTTTTGTATGCCCCTCTTGGCCTATGTATCAATACATTTCTAAAATTAGGCCACCGTTACATCCTTCCTCCATCATTCCAGAGACGTTGCCATCTTGTCTCTGATCCTGCATTTGGAGAAGCAGCGTCAGAGCAGGGGGAGATGGAGAAGGGGCCCATGGCTCCTCTGTGTGCCAGGCCTGCGGGCTTGTATCCTCACTTCTCCCTTTTGTTGATGTTGCTGAAGTTCGGCAGTGGGAACAAGCCAGACGCTCCCAGGGCGTACCTGCTATTTCCACCAACCTGGGAGTCCATGGGACGAGTTTGCCTTTCCAGTTACACTGTCTGTTCCCAGCCAGAGCCCTGAGTAGATGCTACCTAAGTAAGAAGGAATTAAAAGCTGCTCTGTGCCCTGGAATTTAAACAGCCTCTAACACCCTCCAGAAAACACTGTATTTAGTAACGAGCCAGCCAATGGTTTTATTCTGTCTCCTTGCTCTTCCCAGCCTTTATTACGCATCAGAGGTTTCTGTGCAAACACGGCTGCATCTTCAATGCATCTTGGCAGACTTGACAATCCCTTTGCCCTCCTTTGCCCAGTGGTGAGGGAGATCTTTCTTATCCCTACCCCTGTCAGGAGTCTATGTAAATAGAGAGAGAGATGCACAGACAAGCATGCACACGTGCACACATGCACACATACACGTGCGCGCACACACACACACACTTGCATGCACACACATGTTTGCACGTGCACACGCATGCACACACGCTTGCGCACACACGCATGCACACACACGTTTGCTTGCACACATACGCGCGCTTGCACGCACACAGAGGAGAATTTCCAAAGCTGCAAAACTGTTCAGCTTAAAAGCTGCAGCACATTTCCCCAGCTTCCAGGGGTCGTCTTGTTCCGTATGATGGCAGCCAACAGCTTCTGGGTTCTAACATCAGTTACCTGCTTCCCACCACATCAGGGGCCTGCTGTGGAGAGGGGGGCGGGGGACAGGTGGGGCAGGGGCTGCCTGTGCCAATGCTAACTGGAATGCATGTGCTGTTGGTTTGTTCCCTCCCATCACTGTTTCTCTCAGGACTTTTGAGCTAGAATGGAGACCACTTTTCAGGTGTGAGGGTGTGAGGGATTAAATTATTCTCCAACAAATGCTTGCTGTGCACACTGTGGGCAGAATGTAATTCCCTGCCCCATTGATACTGGCTCGGTGCCTGTAGCACAGTGGTTATGGCGCCAGCCACATACACCAAGGCTGGCAGGTTTGAACCCGGCTCGGGCCAGCTAAACAACAATGACAACTGCAATAAAAATATAGCTGGACGTTGTGGCAGGTGCCTGTAGTCCCAGACACTTGGGAGGCTGAGGCAAGAGAATCACTTAAGCCCAAGAGTTTGAGGCTGCTGTGAGCTGTGACAGCACAGCACTCTACCAAGGGCAACATAGTGAAACTCTGTCTTAAAAAAAAAAAAAAAGAACGTAATTCCCTGCCCCATGGATACTGAGCTTGGGTCTTTCTTTTGATAATGAAATGTTAGCAGACATGATATGAGCGGCAGGTTGAAGCACACTTGTGTGCAGGGGCTGACCTTCTTGCCACCTGCCTTCCACTGTGAGTAGGACATACCTTGAGTAAACCGAGGTCCAACTGGGATGAAAGCACATACATCAGGCCTGGGCCCACTTACAGCTTGGAATCTACTCCAGCCGAGCCCAGCCGAGAACAGCCAAACCCTCAGCGACCCACAGACAAACAAGGGAGAGGCCAGGCATGGTGACTCAGCACTTTGGGAGGCCAAGGTGGGTGTACTGCGTGAGCTCAGGAGTCCAACACCAGCCTGAGAAAGAGCAAGACCCATCTCCACCAACAATACAAAAACTAGACTACACCTGTAGTCTCAGCTACTTGGGAGGCTGAGGCAAGAGGATGGCTTGAGTCCAGGAGTTGAGGTTGCTATGAGCTAGGCAACGTGCATTCTAGCCTGGGGGAATAGACTGAGACTCTACCTTTAAAAAAAAAAAAAAAAAGACAAAGGAGGGAGAAATAAATGCTCATGGCTGCATACCATTCAGTTTTGTTAAGCAGTAGTAGATGACTAATTCAAGGGGGCAGCCTTCCTCTTCTACATTCTCCATAGCTGTTCTTTTGAGTATTAAATTGGAAGCAATTAGCCTTGCTGATCCTCCCCAAAGAAGAACATAAGCTTGGAGTGGCTTTGCCAAGAAGGGGAGTGCCGCTTCATGGAGCCACACCCAATATATTGCCCAGGCTCCCCAGCAAATAGCCAACCCTTAGTACTTATCAATATGGTTGTAAGTAGATCAAAGCTGGCGCGGCTGCTCAACACAGCTGGTCACGGCCCGATGTAAGGCCAGCGCCAGGGCCCCCTTAAAGCCATTTGCTGACCAGCTGATAACAAGACGCCTCCCAGGACTCGTGGAAGGCAGTATGGAGGCCAGCCCCACAGAGCTGGCCTTCCCGAGGTGCTGTCCAGCAGGAGAGGGGCTGACTGGAGAGCAGTTTCTCTGAGACCTTGGAGAGAGGACTCAGGGGCGTTCCTGACCTCCCTGACACCAATAGGCTGCTCCCCCACCTCTCCAGACCCCTCTCTCACCTGTCTGCTCACCTGACCCCAGCCTTTCTCGTCCACCTCTCCTCCCTCAGCTCATCCACTGTCACAGTCCTGATCAATTACCCAGGGGGAAAAAAAATGTGTGTTCCTCTGGAGAGTTGAATCCTCAAATCACCCAGATAATCAATATTCGACTACTGTGCTACAGAGCAGGAGATCGATTTGCTGCCAGCCATTGCTAGGCAACTGGAAACTTCCACACCATCCTCCTCCGACGAGGGCGCCCGTGAATAGCAGGGCAGCACTGCAGGGCTGGTTTGGAAGGCTCGGCAGCACTGAGGCCAGGGAGCCACAGGGTTGGGGGGCTGCCGCCTTCAAGGCGCCAGCAACGTTTCACCCAATATCCAGGCTTGAAGCAAACCACTGGCTTACTGTAGAAATTTCAGATATTTGCACAGAAAGATACATAATGAATATCTACATGCTCATTACCTAGCTTTAATTAATTATCAACCCTTGGTGAATTTAGTTTCATCCTGCCGTCCACCCACTGCCCCGTCAGATTATGTTTAAGCAGACCCTCAACATCATTGATGGGCTGTTCAGGATGTGTCTCTGAGAAAAGAGGAGTCTTTAAAAAGAAAAACAAGGTGGTGCCTGTAGCCCAGTGGTTAGGGTGCCGGCCACAGACACCGAGGCTGGCGGGTTCAAACCCAGCCCAGGGCTGCTAAAATGGTAACTGCAATAACCACAAAAAAAAATAGCCAGCCCTTGTGGCGGGCGCTTGTAGTCCCAGCTACTCGGGACACTGAGGCAAGAGAATTGCTTGAGCCCAAGAGTTTGAGGCTGCTGTGAGCTGTGACACCACAGCACTCTACTCAGGGAGACAGCTTGAGGCTCTTTCTCAAAACAAAAATAAAAACAAAAACAAAAGACACAACACCATCATCAGACTTTCCTAAAATTAACCTTCATTTCTCTATGACATCAAATACCTAGTCAGCGTTTAGTCAATTTCCCTAAACACCTTAATTTTTTTACAGTTTTATTTTAATCAGGATTCAAGCAAGTCTCAAACACTATAGTTGGTTGGTATGTTTCTTAAGTTCCTTTTAATCTGCCAGTTTTCTTTGCAGCTTATTTGTTGAAAAGGAGGCTCATCTGCTCTGCAGAGACTCCCGCAGCCCGAATCTTACACCCTGTGGTGTGGCTTATCACATTTCTCCATCCCCCGTGTTTCCTGGGGATTGGATGTTGGAGCAAACAGCTTGGTTGGACTCCGGTTTGGTGTGTGGCTAAGACCGCCTCCTCAGAAGTCCTCACCAGTTGTCTGTAATGCCGGAGTCCCTCTCTTCTCTGTAAGGTGGGCAGCACTGTGCATTGTTTATTAGGAGTTGGCAGCCCGTGGACTCAAAAGAGACACCTGCAGGGCATCTACCTGACAAAGGAATCCTACCTGCAATGCATGAAGAACCCTTGTACATCACCGACAAAAAGAGAACACCCTACTAAGGGTGACAAACCAGACTTTTTTTTTTTTTTTTTTTTTGCAGTGTTTGGCTAGGTCTGGGTTTGAACCCACCACCTCCGGCATATGGGGTCAGTGCCTTACTCCTTTGAGCCACTGGGGCTGCCCCAAGCCAGTCTTTTTGAGTAAAAATGTTCTTATCTCTTTCTCCTAGAACTGGAGCCAACCATGAAAATCAACTCACAGAGGAGGCCTCGCCCACGTTTGGGCAGGGAATGAACACAGAGGATCGAAACAAGTCGCTTGGCCTTGCAGCAAGGAAGTGAACACTTCACGTGCCATGGAAGAGCAGAGGGCTACTTTGGGGAAACTGGTAGATCAATTTTCCGAGCCTGAGAACCAAGATTCTAACAGAGTTGGTGATGGATTCATCTGATGACACAAAAAGTCAATGTCATGGGTACAGGCAATTGCACTAATGTACACAGCTATGATTTAACTATATAAAATAAAAAAAAAAAAAAAGTCAATGTCACAAAAAGTCAGTAATTAATCTTACGGCATCCTCTCATTGCAGTTGGTGACAAGGGAAGGCCTCCCTGTCCTGATTTCAGCACATCCACAGAGACCGCTCTGGGACAAAATACATAAATGCTAGTAAATTACTTCAAAGCTTTTCTCTTTTTTAATTAACTGAAGTAATTTTGTTATAATCCCCACAGCTTGTGTCTTAAAATGGAAATCAGTTAAGGATTGAATCCATCTTCCAATAGTGTTTCTGTAGTTCTGGGGCTCAGACCAGGAGAGCTCAACCCCACAGGGCGGTGGTGAGACCAAGGCTTTCATAAAACACACAGAGCTTTCCGACTTCTCTCCAACCTCAGCAGATGGTAACAAGTGTCAGAAGCATTTAATTAGCCCCTGCATTAGCTCATGATTTAATGAGCGCTGTCTAGCCTGCTACCTGTGAAGTGTGGCTCTGTGGAGACACACACTTCTGTGGGACTATAAAAGGCTTTGAAGAATGACGGGTGGAATGTTTCAAGTTCCCAGACTGCCGTAAAAGGCAAAGGCCAGACCTCCCCATTCCTCTTTGCTGCGTGCACACGCAGCAAATTGAGCTTCCAAAGGCAATTAATTCCACAATCCTCAATTCCACGGGGGATACGGGCTGTGCACACAGCTTCTCTGTACCACTGAGCCAGTGGGGCCTTGCCCTATATATAACTCCTGCATTTACACGCCTTGCACATGCTTTTCAAAGCCCGTTTGCTCACATCATCAGGTTTGAGCCTCACAAAATCCTAAGTAGAACTGATAACTATTATCCCACCTCGCAGGTTAGAAAACCACTGTCCAAAGTCTGAGGTCAACAGTGAGTGAGTGAGAAAGGCCACAACAGGTTCCATTCCCACCTCTGTTCTGAGCCCCTGGTCCGGGCTCCCGCAGGCACGGCACCAGGGCAGGGGCTGGGGGGTCCTCAAGTCAGCACTGCAGCCTTTATCGGGAATGAAGACAGCCCCACAGTGCCAGGTACTCATCACACTAATTCAGGGAGAGGAGGGCCATCCTGGCATACTGTTGTCCCTATGGTCAGGAGGTAAACTCCAAAGCCTGCTGCTCTACTGCCAGTCCTGGTCCTCTGCGGGCTGGAGGTGACCGGGTTTACACCAGTGACAGTCGGCAAGATCTCTCCAGGAAGACTAACCCGTAGTCCTTAATGTCCCTCTGGGGAAAAAGTGTTGTCCACTCTGTATGGCCAGGTCCCCGTGGTATAGTCATAGAGAGTGAGGCTTCCTGTGCTGATCCCAGGCTGACCCCTTAGCCATGGTGGGGTCAGCCATGCTTTTTTTCCAGACCCCCATTCAGGAAACGCAACCTCCAGCCCACCTCTCCCTCAAGTTGGCCAAGGCCCAGCTAAAAGGCTGTGGTCTGCCTTGCCCGTGTTTGCAAGGTCTGGAGCCTTGGCAGGGATGACGATGGAGGAAAGGGTTTGGAAAGAAACTCGGCAGCAGCTGTGGAAGCAGAACAAGCAGCTGAGAGGCAGCGTCAGCTCCCCGTGGCTCCTCCAGGAGAAGCGAGTTTCACGGCCTAGAGTTCCAGGACTCACAAGATACCCACCCTCAGTCCTTGACGCTGATCTGCAGGGGCCTCAGACAGGGCCACACAGGCTGCAAAGTAGGTGTCCCTGGCTTGCCTGCATGGAGCCACCTGGGCTGCTTCTGCCCCAGAGCAGGTGAATCCAGCTTTCTGGGGGAAGTCCTGACATCAGAGTTTTATAATGGCCCCCACCTGGGGAATGTGCACACCTACCTAGAGCAGAAAACCATCACCTTAGGGGAGCTCCGGCAAGTGGCTTCTCAACCCTGACCACTGGGCTGGTCCTCTGGCAGCTTAAACAACAATAATGCAAGAATCACACTCCAGATTAATAATGATACTTCTGCAGTCTATAACCACACTTACTCTTACACTCAAACCTTCATGTACTTCTCCTTTAATATATGTCTAGCCTGGGTACATGTGAAATTTACTAAATGTAGAATATAAATGTTTTAACACAATAACCAAGAAAATATCGTGAAGGCTATGTTAACCAGTTAAATGAAAATATTTCAAATTGTATATAAAACCAGCACATAGTTCCCCACGATTGTATTAATGTACATGGCTATGATTTAATAAAAAAGAAAAGAAAAAAGAAAAAAACATATGTGTAGCCCATCAGCCCATGAATGGATTAATAAACTGTGGTACACGTATACCTTGGAATACCATTCAGCTGTAAAAAAGATGGAGACTTTACATCTTTTACATTTATCTGAATAGAGTTGAACATTCTTTTTAGTAAAGTATCACAAGAATGGAAAAACAAGTATCTAGTGTATTCAATAGTAGATATACAACTACATGCCCACATGAGGAAAAAATACAATTAAATTCAAGTGGGGGGGGGGGAAGCAGAGGAGGAGAGTTGGTAAACTCCCACCTAGTGGGCACAACGGAAGGGTACACAGCGCACCCCCTGGGTGAAGGGCCCAACTAAAATTTGAACTTTACCTAACAAATACAAACAATGTAACCTCATCATTCGTAACCTCAAATTAACCTGAAATTTTTAGAAAACTAAAAAAACTATTATGTAAACTGGAATAAACTAAAATACATCTATATATAATTTCAAAGCAAGTTTAATATAATTTTAAACATACTGAACCTCCACAACCCACACATAAACTGTGGGCTAACATACTGTGTCTAATAAACCTCTCCAAGGGGCTGCTACATGGCTGTGGTCCCCAGCAAGACTCATAAATAAGCGGGGCATGATGTCAGGCTCCTAAGTCCCCAGCTATTCAGAAGGCTGAGGCAGGAGGATCCCTGGAGCCCAGGAGTTCAAGTTCAGCCTGGGTAGCATAGTAGGGAACCCATTCTAAAAAAGGTAAATAAATAAGTCAAAGGCCTCTAAATAAAACTAACTTTAAATGTTTAAAAATTTACTGTTTTTCTTTCGTCGACACAGTCATGAGGAACAGAAGTAATCCCATCTTTATACACGGTATATGTTCCCCTTTGATCATCGCCAGCACCATGGGAAAGTGTTTACTGATTTCTGAATGTCTCTTTCCTCAGCCATGAGGTACAGCTGAGAGGTCAGGTCCGACCCAGGCCTCTGACTCTGGGCACAAGGCCTTTCCACCTTAACTGCCTAGGACACACACTCAGGCTACAAGGACAGGAGATGGCATTCTTTCTGCAGAAAAAGAACACCAGGGATTGAGGCTCACCCAAGGCAGGAGCCCCTTCCAGATGTTCCTTCAGGGGCCACAGACCATGACATGCACGCTTAGCACTTGGGCAGGGGAGGGAGAGTTACCTGCAAGGCCAGGCAGCTAGGGTGAGCCCAGGGCAGGTGTGGGAGGTGAGGACATTCAGCCTGGCCTCCTCTCAGGGCACCTGGGACCCCACAACCCAGAGTTCCTGCCTGGCTGTGGCCTGCCTATGGCTCTGGGTGACTTTGTCTCTTTGAATCATGGAGGGAGCCAGGTGAGGACTCAGCAGAGTAGGATTTCGGAGTCACTGGATGTCACCTCCCACTGATTCCTGACGAGGCTGTTGGAGGGTGTGCTCAGTCACCAAGGTGGCACCTCCCGGCCCTGACTTTAAGCTTCTTTAGCAAGCCTGTCCCCCAGGGATATGCCTCCTTCCAGGGCAGAATGGGAGCACCGGGGCCCCGTTTAATGTGCATTGTTAGTATCCATGTTGTTCTTCCCACTGAAGAAGAAACAAGCCATCTCCGAGGTGTGAGGAGAGAGGGGCATGGGATGCCGGCTGTGCCTCCTCTGCTTTAACGGCTCCCTGGGGGCTCACGGCAGATGCCTGAATTCCTCAGCGTGACACGTGGGTCCTCCTGCTACCAGCTCCTCCTGCCACCCTATCTCGTACCTTCTAGTCAGAAGTTCCTTGGGCTCAGGGACCCCCACCTGTGTTTTCTGCCTTTGTGGGCCCCTCACCTGGCACAGTGCCCGGCCCGCTGCACCTCGGGATGTCCCTGCATGATACCTTCCCAGTCCCACTGCTCCTCCCACCCCCCAAATACACATTTTCCAATCCTCCATCCAGCAACCTGACTTAG
Organism: Loris lydekkerianus; assembly: GCA_963574355.1. Classification (NCBI taxonomy): domain Eukaryota; kingdom Metazoa; phylum Chordata; class Mammalia; order Primates; family Lorisidae; genus Loris; species Loris lydekkerianus. Next base: position 11,117 of record CAUYPK010137403.1, read on the forward strand.
TTTCCTTATCCATAAAATAGTGAATAAATAGTGCCTGGCTTGCTGGTTGTGTGAGGACCAGAGGAGGCACCATCACTGACAGCGCCAGCATCATGCTATGGGGCAGAGAAGGGGCTTTGGCATCAGAGAGATCTGTATTCGAATCCTGACTCTGCTTTCACTTGTCCCGGGGCCACCACAGGACTGAGCCGGGGCCTGCCCAGGGATGCTCCTCACGGGGAAGAGGGCCCTGGAGCAGGTCTGGTGTGAGGTGCTCAGGCTGAGTGCCAGGGAGAGGGGAACTCATTGACCGTGGGCCAGGGCCACCTACAGGGCAGATCCAGGACACCTCTTGGGGCTACGGGACCTCTCACTGGATGGCCAGGGTACCTTCATACCCACCAGCAGCTGCCTGGAGTAGACACTTCCAGAGGCTGGGCTGTTCTGCCCACCCAGACTGGGCCCTGTCCACCATTCCCCCCTTTCTACCTATGACTGGTGTGCCGGTGTGACCCTCTTCTCCTGCCCTGGGACAGAGGGAACACAGGGGACCCTGGGCAGTGGTCTGGGACTGCAGGAAGCCCAGGTAATACTGGGACACTCAGGAAGCTGGCTATGCACGGCCTCAGACACCAGGCCTGAATCAGCTGCATCTGGCTTCTTGGCTGCCTCTGTAGCATCTGGACAGTGCGGGAAGACATTCCAGGGAGAGAAAGTCTGGCTGTCGGTTACCCCAGCACACATTAAGCCCAGACAAGAATTCAAATATTCCCCCATTTCCCCATCGGTCACCCCCTGTCCTTCCTGGATCCCCATAGGACTGCGAGACCCCCCTATCTGGCCTCCTCCCTCCCACCCCCTTCTTCCACCCACTCCCTGTGTAGGATCCCAGCTCTATCCTACAGTCAGACCCTGCAGGAGGCTTCATTCCTGCAGGTGTTCAGCGGAAATCCAGCTCCACCAAACAGTCATCCTCCCCCGGCTGGGTAGGACAGGGAATTGTGCACAGGAGACAGCTCCTTACTCTTCCTGCCAGAAGGCCCCTCCCAGGACAGGGTGGGTAGATGGAGAAGAAAGGGCAAATTTTGTGAGAAAAAGCCCTATTTTTTTAAAAAAGGGAGAGGTATAAACCACCGGGATAAGTGACAGCCCTGTTCAGAGGTGGGTGAGACTAAGGATTGAGTGGATTCTAGGAGACAAAGGGGTGAGGGGCTTTGGGCTGACCTGTATGTGCCCCCTGTGTGCACAAAGCCCAGGAGAGGGGCAAGACTAGGTATGCTCAGGCATTTGGAGAACACAGGAGACAAAACTTGGGAAGTTCACAGGGAGGCAGGCTGTCACCAGGCTCCGCCCGCTAGACTCAGAGGAGACTGGTCGTCCTCAAATCTGAAGATGGTGAGCACAGCACTTCCCCAGGCTGGAGTGGTGGCCCCATGGCACCCAGGGTGAAAACAAAAACCTCCTAACTCTCTTTCCAAGGTTGAAAGGTCACAGACCAGAGCCAGGTGGATGGCACAGGTGTGGAAGGCACAGGTGTGCAGGCCAGCAGGAGGCATGGGGCACCAGGCAGCTGGTCACCTGGGTAACTCACTCTCCCTCTGTGCCACCTCTCTGGGTGGTCACCTCCAGCCCGTTCAGCCTGGCTGAGCCCAGTCTGCCCCTTCCTCCCAGGGCCAGCTTCCCTGCCTTTGAGGAGCCTCTGGAAAAGCACAACCAGCCCCACTTAGGAGCAGCTGAACTGAGGGGCACTTTCTGTCCACCGGCAAATCACTGGGCTTCGGTCTCAGGCACGACTCAGTGGAGGTGAATGCAGGTAACTGGGGGCCTGGAAATTTGGCTTGTGCCACCACCTACATGTTTTTATTACTCCTGGGTGTCCTGTCACGTTATCTCTAACTGGTAGAGGGGTGTGTGCGTACATGGTATGTGTGTCTGAGTGTGTGTGTCCACATGCATCTGTGTGTACCTGGGTATGTACACACACGTGTACAAGTGTGTGTGTGTCTTTGGGTGTCTCGAGTACAGGGTGCATGCTTATGCATGTGCGCACGTGTGTGAGTGTTCACAAGCTCTAGCGCAGGATCTCAGCAGGGATGAGACCAAGTTTCCCTTCAGGAAGCCCAGGGAGGAAGCATTGCCCCGCACCATCTCCGCCTTTTGCAGACAGGCAGAACACACCCGCATTTGTGTCAGGCACACATAGGGTCAAGCTCAGGAACACACACACTTATATAGACACACACACCTTGGTTTTCACCGCTGTCCACAGGCCCGAATCCCTGCACGCATCTGGCCGGGGCCTTCCCCAGGGTCCTGCTGGCTGGCTGCCCTCGGGGAGCCCCAAGGCAGCCCAGCTAGAAAGCCCCCAAGTCTCTTCCTACACTCCCCACCAGCTGCTCAGTCTGGGACATGTCCTATTCAGAAGGGACCAGGCCTCCCCACCGCCCTCCAAGACCTGTCTTGAGCCCAGGCGGAAGCAATGATGCCAGGGCCCCTCCTCAGACCCCCGCACCTCAGTGCTCCGATGGTCCCCGCCCTCCTCGGTGAGGGCATCACTTCCCTTCTGGTTTTAACAGGCGGCGGTGGAAGCTCCTCGCAGTGCCTGGCATGCCCCCTGGTGGCCATGCTGTGCAGACAGGGCGTCTGGGACACCTCGGGGCCAGGTGCCTTCCCACACCTGAAAGTGGGATGCAAGGCTGGGGCAGAGGTCACCTCTTCCTGTCCCTGGCTGATCTTCCACCTCCTCCTCCCAGGGGCCTCCGTGTTGAAGGAATAAACAGAGCCCCTTGGATACCTGGGAATGGAACACCTCCCCCAGGATTAATGCCATCCTCAGGCGACACCTCCAATCCTGGCTGTACCTGTCATAGCAACAACTCTCAGGGAGCACTTAGAAGCCCTCTTTGCAGGGAATCTATGGTTTAGATCGGAGGGCGATCTTTGGGGGGGTCTTCACCACTTCCAGGGCAGTTGCCAGGAATAGCAAGTGCCACCCCACTATCCATGGGACCAGCCTCTCTCTTCCCAGACCCTGTTGGACTGACCCTCTCTGCCTTCTCAGAGGCAGCATGCTCTGACTTTGAAGAAGGACAAAAATAAATGTTTTTTCTTTAAAATATTTCTGATTATAACTAGAAATTATCATAAAGAGAGCACATGCCAATACAGCATTCAGTGGGCCCCAAGCCCCATTCCGAGTCTTTCAGACACATTAACTCATTTGGTCTTCCTGATATCTTCAAATGTAGGAAACTGGTAAAATGCAAAATTACAAGGAAGGAAAACAAAGCCCACAGTCCGATCACACATCTTCTCCCAGTTGCTCATCTGTGCAAATGAATTTGAACAAAATAGTAATGATACACTTCTGCTCTCCTCCTTTTCTGCTTAATATAACCTCATGACCCCAGGTCATTGGTCTTTGAAAATACCTTTAATGGCTGATGGTATTCTAGATGAAGGAACTGTCATTTCTGACCCTTCGCAGGGGGATCTTCTGCTTTTACTAAAGGAAGCCTGTGTGCTGGGAACTCCCGGGGCTCGTGTGATCCAACCCCTTCACCGGCCCGGGTACTGGTGGTTTCCCCAAATCCCATCTGTGGGGCTCTCAGTCGTGTGTGTTTACATGTGTGTGCCCCCATGTTTAGACTTGCCCTGTAAGAACTTGTAACATCCTAGGAATCTGTCTAACAGTTGAAACCAATGCATGTACTAGTCACAGTAGCCAAAAGGTGGACACAGCCCCAGTGTCCATCAATAGAGGAAAGGATTAACGAAAGGTGGTACAGCCACAAAATGGAAGATCATTCAGCTACAAAAAGGAGTGAATCAGTGATTGACACACAGGGATGTCAGCAGGGATGACCCTCAGAAACAGGGTGGCAATGAAAGAAACCAGATGCAAAGGCCACACACTGTGTGACTCCGTTTGTGTGTAGGAAACAGCTGGAGTAGGTAAATCTACAGAGATTAGCCGGGCAAGGGAGGAAGGGGCGTGAGGCCTAGTGTGCCCAGAGTTTGCTTTTTGCTTCCTGGGTGATGAAAATGCTTTGGATATATTAATGGTTGCACAAAATGCCACCGGGTTGTTCACTTTACGATAGTTTATTTTATGTTATGTGAATTTAATCTCAGTTTTTATTTTTTTTGAAGAAGTCATACTACCGGCTCCTCTCAAGCAATGCTTCACACAAATTATTCCTTTATGGCCAAATTATTTCTTCCTGTCTCACTGCCCACTGTCCAAAGCCAGCCCCAGAGGCTCTGACTTAGCTTGATACAGACTGGAGTTTTGCTGTGCACCCCCCTCTGGTCCTCTTCCCCCCCTCCCGCACTTGGGTCCAGGACCTGCATTTGTCAGAGCAAGGGCTTTGGTCACCCTGTGGGATCTGAATGCTTTTGCTAAGGACTTTGGACTTTATTTTTCAGGCATGTCCAAAAGAGACAAAAAGCCCACCCAGCCCAAGGCAGGGATTGGACAGTGGCCAAGCTCCTCAGATTCTCCTGCCCCACCCACAAAGTACCCCAAAAAGGGGGGTTCAGTCACTCTTCGGAGGAACTAATCCAATAACTGAGGATTTGTTTGTCTCCTTAAGCCACAACCAGGAACAGAAATCCCTTTTAATTCTCCTTGAAGACTGTAAAGTAGTCTCCCCTCATGAAATCGGCTGGGAAGCAGCCTCACTCCACTCCATGGGCGCTCACAGGAGCTCAGGGAGACCTGCCCAGACCCGCCATCCCCTCCAGTCTCCTAATAACTCAGGGGCACCCCTGCCCAGGAGACTCTTACCCTCACTTGGTCCGACTGCTACACCTTCAGGTGTGCTACAGAACAGGGCTTAATGGCTACAGGTACGGCTGTCCCAAGGTCCCTGCTTCTCGTCATTCCAGCCTGGAGACTGGGCAGAAGGAAAAGGTCAGCATTCCCCCACCCTCGGACCCCACTGATGCACCCCCACATCACTACATGGAGTGAGGCCTTCCTGCAGCCCGGAGCCCAGGCTGAGCCCTGTATGTGGCTTTGGCTGGGTGCCTGTCACACTGTCTGGGCCACTGCTTCTTGGTAGATCCTTCTAGGTGCTTTTGGCTGCAGTAACAGAGTCCCTGAATCCATGTGGCTTTATCAATAGGGGCTTTGCTACCTCACAAAGCAGGAGCCACGGAAGAAGGGTGGGGGAGGCTGCATCAGCTGACCTCAGTGTCTCCCTGTCCCTTTCCCCAGGGCTGACCGTGGCCCCAGATTGTGGAGGCAGTCCCAGGTATTGAATCCAGACCCAGAGACATCCACAGGAAGAAAAGAGTAATGAAGACCCTTCCTAGAAGCTCCCCAGCACACTTGCCCTCAGCCCTCATTGGTCAGAGGGAGTCACATGTCCATTCCTGAACCAATCACTGACCATGGATCAGTTTACAACAGTGGTTCTCAAAGTGTGGTACCCAGACCATCAGCATCAGAATCCCCTGAGAACCTGTTAGAAATACACATTCTTTCACCCCACCCTGGAACCACGGAATCAGAAATTTTGAAGTGGGCCTCAGCAAACCGCATTTTTAAAACTATGCTATATTTTATTAGCTAGAATAATTAGTATGGTTTAGCCACTGTTCAACAGAATAAGACCTAATGTAAATTCCTAAGATTATGCAAAATGAAGATTTCTAAACAAAAATTCCCAAGATTTTATAAACGGAAAGGCACATCCATGATTTTCGATAAAAGCAGCTTATCTAAGTTAAGCCTGAAATGCTATATATACATTTTTTTTGTTCGAACTGCATTTTAGGGAGTGCTTCCGGGTGACGGTCAAGTCTGAGCATCATTGGTATGGAGTAATCATTTGGAATGAAGCCTCATCTACCGCTGTGGAATAAACTGGCCCAGGACTTAGCGGCCTGAAATAACAATGACTTAATTTGCTTCTGACTCTGTAAGTCAACAGTATGGCTGGGCTCTGCCAGGAAGCTCTTCCATAGCTTACATAGGGTGGAATTGCCAGATTTAGCAAATAAAAATGCAGGATGTCCAGCTAAATTTTAATTTTAAATAACCCAAAGTAAACTTTTAGCATAAATATGTCCCCAGGCAATAATTTATAATAAAAAAATTGTTGCTTGTCTGAAATCCAATTTTAACTGGGCACCTGGTACTTTTTCTGGCAACCAAGCCTCACTGACTCGTGCAGCTGTGGTCACCTGTGGGCCCCCCAGGCACTGGACAGCCAAGGTGGCTTCATTCACTTGGTCTGGCAGCTTGTGCTGGCTGTCAGCCGTCAGGTGACGTCTCTCTCATCCTCACGCAGTCTAGCCTTGGTGTCTTCACATGAGGACAGGAGCATCCCACAGGGCACAAGTGACAGCTACAAGGGCCCAGGAGGCTGAGAAGCCACAGGACACCTATGGCCTGGAGTACGAACCTGACCCAACAGAGGTCTGGCCTTTGACCTCACTACTGGGAGACGATCTGATTTCTAGGTTTCCGCAATGTGCTGCTTGACCGGGGCCTTATTCACTGGCCAGTCCAGCAACATGGTCCAGGATGGGGCCTCTGGGACATACCTGTCGGTCTTAACCTCCAGAGGGACTGGAGACACAGGCAGTATGAGAGAACCCCAGCAAACCTCTGGGCACCAAAGGCTCGGATGAGCTTCCCTGGTTTGCTACACTGTTGAGCGTAATCACAAGTCCTGGCCAGAGGGGGGCGGAGCACCCAGGACTCCTCGGGGAGAGGATGACCAGGAGCTTCACCCAGACTTCACTCTATTCCACTCACCCTTTGGCTGGTTCGAATTTGTGTCTTTTCACCATAACACCTGCGGTTGGTAAATATAGCACCTTCCTGAGTTCTGCGAGTCCTTGTAGAGAACTGTCAAATCTGAGTGTGGTCGTGGGAGCTCCCACATTTGTGGCAAACCGCTCGGAAGTGAGGGCCGTCTTGTGGAGACCGTGCTCTCAAACACTGTGCAGTTTGCCGCATCACTTCTGCCACATTCTGTTGGCCAAAGCAAGTCAGGAGGCCAGACCAAGCGCAGGGTGGGGATGGGAGGTAGAGTACATGCCCTCCCTTGATGGAAGCATTTGCAGAACCATATTGCCAGGGATCACCAGCAGGGACAGAGGAACACGGGGCCACTCCCTGCAGTGGTTGTGGGGAAATCAACCACCAAGACTTTTGTATTTGGTGGCCAGTTTCTCTTCCTCACTGGACTTTCACTGTCACTCCTCAAGGGCTGGGACAACATTCTTCACTCTGTTTCTCTAATGCAGGGGTCATATCAGGGACTTGGCACATAGAAGGGACCTAGAAGCCTAGTCAGTGATAGACGAATAATATTCGAATTAATTAAGTGATGAAATCACATCTCCAGCTGGGCTGCAAATGAGAGTCACCTGGGAGCTTGCACACGGCCCTGCACTGACTGCATCTGAAAGCATTAATTCTGAATCTGTGGGTAGGGTGAGACTCAGGCCTTAGCATTTCTAAAAGCCTCTTGGCTGATTTTAGTGTTCAGCCTGGGTTGAGAACCACGGGCAAACAGAACTGAACATTTAGGAGCTTAAAATTTCAGGCTGACATGTAGAGACCCAATTCCGTAGAGGGGACATAGCAACCCAATCAAACCCACTAAGGAAAGTGTGAAAATCCACTGTAACTGTAAATCAGGGCCCAAAGATACGAAATACCAAGATCACCCACAAAGAACCAGTGGGGACAGCAAAGGAAGGGTTAGTGACTGTCCCCTGGGCCAGCACTACTAAGGGCTGATTCTGCTTGTGACCCTCCTGGGGCATGCTGTCTCAGTGATGAGCACTGCCCAGAAGAGCCGTGTCCTCCCAGCTTGACTCCTCAATGGCTTGGCTGCTGCCCATGCCCTCAATCAGAACTGCTCTGCCTTCTGTTCTCCGTGGATTTGGTCTAAACTAGTGGTTCTCAACCTTCCTAATGCTGCGGCCCTTTAATACAGTTCCTGTGGGTTGAGAACCACTGGTCTAAACGGTGGGGTTCTGGAGGCAGCTAACCCTAGCTCCCCAGATTGCTCAAGTTCCAAGACTTTGGCAAACCAATCGTTCCGTGGGGCCATTATTCAAAAATAAGTGATGGGAACTTAGAGTTACATACATTACATTAAAAGATAATAAATGCTCACAATTCACAACTTCCTAATTATTTTATTGTTTTATTGCTATTTGGGCTCGATGCTATTTGCATCTATTGCATTTATATGGTGGAAATATTAGATGATGGGGCAACAGCTCTGTGATCAGAGTGATGTTGTCAAGGGAGCATGAAATCAGGCATGGTAGGAGTACTCTCCATGGAAATTGGGAGTACTCCCCTCCTCCTGAGAACCAGTTGTTCAATTTTACCAACACAGCCCTAGCCCTAACGGTTAATAAAAGATAATGTCCAATGCCAGCCCTGGGTTCATTAAGAACACGGAGGCCACACTGAAGTCCTCTCTGCAGGGAGCTTTAATGAACTGCCTTCAATGCAACATCCCTGGCTGGCCCCACCCACCCACAGCCTACCCAGGTTCTCAGAGAGGCCCCACAGGCTCAGGAACCCTTCCTGACTCCATGTCCCCTGACTCTCTGCCCCTGCACTTCAAGTCCCTACCTGGAGCCCTTAGGACTGATGACAGTAATGGCTCTGTTGCCCTGGTCTCTCCCAGGGTCTTGGGTTCTTCGAGGCCCTATGTCTCAAAGCCTTGAATCAGACCTCTCCAGTGTCCACTCACCCTTATTAAGACCTTACCTGAACCCAGACCAGAGCCCAAATGCTATGCCTGGCAAGGGAGGCCAGATATATCCTCCAGTTATTATAGAATCAGCATTCTGGTGCAGGGACACCAGAGCTCTCTGCCCCCCACCCTGGGAGGGACCCCCTCCCATACTCCAGGAGAACAGCAAAGCCAACTCTGATTCAATCTCTGAGTAGACAGCAGCCAGGATGACACCCCAGGGAACGCCTCAGTGGCCTAGGAAGTGTTTTCCCAACCCTCTGAGCACCTGTCATCGTGGGTTCCTGGCCTCTGCCTCTCTGCACACCAATGGCAGGTGGCTGTGGTAAGTGCCACAAATGCCACCTGACAGGCCCCTTGGCAGGTTCTAGCTCCTTCTTTGGGTAGACCTGCACCAAACACCAGCCTTTCCCAGCCTTTCTCAGTCGGTGACACATTGATGAACTTCCCATACGATCAGGACCCGCTGGGGACCAAGCGCAGCAGAAATAGAGCCATATCTGTCAACTTCTGTTGAACCCAAGGCCAAACCCGCCAGTGGAAGTGTGTGTCACTTGGATGCTGGACACACATCCAGTGAAACTGGTGGATCTTTATGAGTAAAACTGGTGGATCAGTAAAACTGGTGGATCTTTCTTCTAAATAGCAAAGGATTGTTCATGAGACACAATTATTTTTTCTAAACATTTTTTCCTAATCTAATTTCTTCTAATTGAAATATAATGTGCATACACAGAAGCATACCTGTATTAGGTTACGTGCATTTTCACAAGTTTTGACAAATGCATGGCCCACACCCCTATCCAAACCGAGGGCATTTCTCTCACTCCAGAAAGTTCCCTCCTGTCCCTTCTCCATCAGTCTCCCCAAAGTCAATGGCTATTCCAATTTCTGTCATCAGAAATTCGTTTTGCCTATTTTAGAACTTTACAGAAGTAGAATCACACAGAATGTACTCTTTTGTTTTTTCTTGAAAGGGGATTCAAGCAAAAGATAAAAAAAGTGTACTCTTTTGTGCCTGGCTTCCGTATCTCAGCATAAAGCCAAATAATTATTTTTAAGCAACTTCAGTACTCCATGCTGTCTGTGTCCTGGAGAAGGCTTCTAGGTTTGCAATCTTTATGTTGAATTCAAAATGGCTTTTGCTCGGCCGAGAGAGCCTTCTTTTCCTCTCATTTTCTCCCTCTAGTTTCAGGCCTCTGAGAATGAAGAACTTCAGAATGACCTTTGAACTTTGACCCTCAGGCCTTGCCTTGGCACTGGTGCAGAGTGGCAAGCTCTGGGGATGAGTGCACTGTGAGGGCCAGTGATCACACAGTTTCATCCAGGAAACAGGATGGGTGAGCATGTTAATCCCCTACTGCTACTGTAATGAATAACCACAGCTTTACAGGCTTAAAATGACACAAATGTATTAATTAGCTCACAGGGCAGAAGTCCAGCCTGGCTCAGCTGGTTTTTAAAGAACTAAAAAGTCAGCCAGTCACCGTGACTCACACCTGTAATCCTAGCACTCTGGGAGGCTGAGATGGGAGGATTACATGAGCTCAGGTGTTCGAGACCAGCTTGAGCAAGAATGAGACATCATCTCTACTAAAAATAGAAAAATTAGCTGGATGTGGTGGCACCTATAATCCCAGCTACTTAGGAGGCTGAGGCAGGAGGATCACCTGAGCCTAGGAGTTTGAGGTTGCTGTGAGCTATGATAACACTACTGCACTCAAGACTGGGAAATAGAGTAAGACCTTGTCTCAAAAAGAGAGAGAGAAACTAAAACGTCTTCACTAAAGTGGTTTGGTGCCCGTAGCTCAATGGTTAGGGCACCGGCCACATATACCAGGGCTGGTGGGTTCGAACCCAGCCCAGGCCTGCTAAAACAACAATGACAACAACAAAAAGTCTTCTTCACCAACCCATCCTTTGCCTTTTGATCATTGTCAACAGCAGGTCCAGAGAACCTGTGAACCATCTTGCAGGATGTTTGTGATTTTGGCTCAGGGAAACTGGAAGTGGCCAGGCTTGCAGGCAAATGACACATCTCCCAAAGATTCTAAACTCTGCATGAACTAACCCAGATATCTGAATAAAAGACCAAATGACAAGGACACCTTGCTTTCTTTCCCCATTTATTGAGCATCAACACTGTACGGAAAGTGGCCCAAAGAAGGGGCATCCCCACCACTGATCTAACCTACAAGCATCCACCTTCACACCCCAAGAAGACACACTCTGACCTGCTGCTGGGCCCTCCATCTCCCTGGGTCTCCTTTTCCTGACACGCAGGTGGGCATCACCTAACCAAGCAGCCTCTGGCCAGGTGACCCTCATAATGAACACCTGGGGCTCTGGAAAGCTACCTGCTTCAAAGGGAGAGCCCAGGTGGACCCCCCAAGGAGGCTTCTTCCTCTGGGTCAGACCAGCTGAGATGCTCCTGAGCTTTCAAAGCTCAGATCAAGCTCCCGGCCCATCCTCACCACGTACTGACCCCTTGGTCTCCTACCTGGGTCCCTCGGAAACGAAACTGGCTGAAAATCTTCCTTCTACCCTCCTAAAGGGCCACACGGCCTCTGCCCACTGACGGGGTATCCTGGGTCTGTCTTCCACCCTTGGCGGTGGTGGTCACCTGCAGAGGTGCAGCCTCAGTCCAGCCTCAGTCTTTACTGCCATCTAGTGGCTCTGGGACTCGGGCAGGGCTTTGAGTTCTCTGGACAATCTCATTAGTGTTTAAGGTCTACTCTGGGTGTCACCTGGCCTCTGAAAGGTGCTGGCCTTCTTCTCAGCTGGAGGTGGAGAGTCACTGTGAAAATCAGAGGTAGTTTTTTGAGAAGGTTCAGGGAGGTCTAGGGAGAGAAGCTGTGTAAGGTGTCTGAGGGGACCTAGGTGGTAGGAAGGCAGGAACTGACTCCTAGTATGACAGTTGCCTCCTTTGTGGGGGTCCACATCTTACCCGCTCTGTGTCCTGGGCACAGGACCCCTGGAAAGAGCAGGAAAGGAAGATTCTCTCTCCCCAGTGGCACCGAGTCCTAGTCACTCTGGGTTCTTGTTTTCTTAACTGAACCCCTCCCAGGGAAGGAGATGGTCTCTGTCCCATCCCCATGGAGAAGAAATGCCTTTGGGAGCTGGAGACTTCATCAAACCATTCATTCATTCAAAATGCATTAAGCGAACACTCAAACACTCTTTGTTGAGCACCGGACTAGATACCATGGCCATCAGGACAAATAAACATAGCCCCTGCCCTTTGAGAGATTGTCAGCTTGGTGGGAAGAGAGACATGACCACAAACGATTGATACAGTGTGAGATGGGCTCTGTGGTGAGGGAGTGGGGTCATGGTGGCCAAGGTAGGTGGATAGGAGTAGTCTGCAACAAGAAATAGGCCCCAGAGTACAACGACTCAAACTTCACAGCGTTGATTCTTCACTTGTAAGATAGTCCAAGCCAGCATTTCTGACTGGAGAGCAGCTCCCTTCCACAAGGTCCACAAGATTCAAGGGCCCAGGCTCTACCTGCCCTGTGGTCGCCATTCCTGCAGGCAAGCCTGTCCCATTCAAGAAGGGGACAGAGGATGTGGAGAAAGCTCGCTGGGGGAATCCTTTCTGCTAAGTTCCATTGCTGAGGTCTAGTCTGTCACATGGTGTCACCTGATGTGAGTGGAGCTGTGCATAATTGTTTAAGTGTATTATGAATGTTTGTCTATGTCAGTAAATATATAACTAAACTCTCTAGCATCATGTTAAAGGCTGCTTAGAATTCTATTATGTGGGTAGACATGGATGAACTTGAACTTAACCAACTTCCCCCAAAAGTACCGTTGGTCCTTTCCAGCCTCAGACCCTCCACTGGGCACACCCAGGGGCCAGCCCTCCCCCCTGGAAGCAGTGGAGCTGAATGTGAACCTGGGATGGCCTGTACAAGGCAGTGGGTGGCCATGGCTGGACCCTTAGACACTTGCCATCATCTGTGCAAGAAGGTTTCCAGCCTCGAGTGCTGGGAGGCCAGAAGGTCCAGTGGGCAGTGTGCACCCAGAGTGAAGCTGGGTTGCAGAGGAGATGGGGGTGTCACAGAGGAGGAGGCATATGAGGTGGGTGCATCCTGGTGGGAAAGGAGAAGAGCAAAGTAACTGGCAGGGGAGCACTAGCTGGTGCCCTGAGTTGATCCTCCAAGGAACCGGGTGACCCAGAGCACCTGTTTCCTCATCTGGAAAATGGAGCCGCTGCTCACCTCTCAGGCAGCCATCAGGCTCTGCTGGAAATGGTAGGCCCTTGTGGTCACCTCCTAGGGCTGCCACAACAAATGACCACAGCTGATGTCTTAAAGACATCAGGATGTCATGGTGCCAAGGTTCTGGAGGCTTGAAGTCCACAGTCGCGGCTGGTTCCTTTTGGAGGCTCTGAGGGAGCTGGCCCAGTGAATCTCCCCAGTTTCTGTGGTGATGCAATCCTGGTGTGGCTTGTTTTATAGACGCGTTGGTCCAAATTGTCTGTCTCCACATGGCAACGTCCCTGTGCACGTGTGTCTGTGTCCCTTCCCTTCTTGCAAGAACACCAGTTCCTGGATTTAGGGCCTTCCTACTCCTGTATCACTGCGTCTTAACTTGTCCATATCTGCAAAGACTCTATTTCCAAACAAAGTCAATTACAGGTACCAGAGGTCAGGACTCGTGCAAACATCTTCTGGAGGACACACTTCCTCCAGGACAGCCCTAGGCGACAGATCACTCAGGCCTCTCAACTGAGTGGAATCTCCTCATGGGCAGCAGATGCCCCAGAAGATGTTGCCCCAGGTTTCTGAGGGACCACCATCTAGACAATTATCCCGGTATAAAAGAATGTTCTAGAAATCCAGGCTTTCTTGGGTAAAGAGGTTAGCCTTTTACATGTTAAGGAAATTTACCATGTTGGTCTAAGCACCCCAGGGAAGAGATAGCCAGGTGGTCAGGGATGTGCTGACCAAGGGAAAATGTTAAAAATACTCGCACCTCGAGGATGTCCAGAGCAAGCCCACAGTCCACAGGGTCTGGCGCAGAGTGGGCAGGACCACAGAGAAGGCTGCTCTCACTTCCCTGATCTCCTGGCCTCATGCGCCCCCCACTGTGAGCCGGGTGGGTTCGGGGTGCTAGGAGAGGCCTGAGAAATGTGGGCTTAGTACAGCTGACCCCGCTTCAATGTCCTCTCTCTTAAATCTAGTCCATGCTCCACCATACCAAGGAAACTGAGGCAGCCTCCTGCACTGTCCGAACCACACAGGATTTTTCTATGACTGTTTCCATTTCCTGTGGCTTCCATAACAAAGTGCCAGTAACTGTGTGGCTCAGACAACAGAAATCTCCTCTCTCGCAGTTCTGGAGGCCTGAAGACCAAGATGATGGTGTCGGCAGGGTCGACTTTTTCTGAGGCCTCTGAGGAAAGGATCTGCTCCAGGCCTCTCTCCTTGGCTTGTGGGACCCACCCTAGTGACCTTGGCAAAAAGATCCTATTTCCAAATAAGGTCAAGTTCAGAGGTAATGGGAGTCAGGACTTCAGTATATGAATGTTGAGGTCAAGGGAATACAAGGCAACCAGTGACAGCAAGAGACATTGCCTGATGAAAACCAGCCAGGAGGGCCTGGTGCTGAGCAGACAAGTGAAGGGGTGGCCCATCCTCACTGTGCAATCACATAAGGCTCTCGTGAAAAGCTGACCTGTGAGAATATTCCAGGCAAATTAAATATACAGCATCTGAGAAGCCAAGTGGCTTGGAAAAATGCATTGAAGTCTTAACAAAAGATGGAGCAGTTGGACAGGCAAGTCAGACACAGCAGTAATTGGCGGCCACATTGTTTTCTGCCCACGTCTGCCTCATGGAATCATAAAACAACCATACGTGTTGAAGCCATGAAATTAAACACTTTTTAAAAAAGGGCCAGCGTTCTCAGAGATCACATTTTACAGACAGCTTTTGTTCCATATTCTGAGTTTTCTCAATCAATAGAAAACACTGTCTCCAATTGACAGGGGCACAAAGAGATAAGCAGAAGACACAGTCCTAAACATTTCTAGAGCAATTTGCTCTTCTATCTTATCATTACCTTCAAGACACATTATTTTCATCTGAAGTACGGTTCCAATTTTTGGATGGAAAAAAGCTTTTCATCTCTCCCATTCCTTCCCCCCACCCCCCACCCCCGTCTCCTGAGGGAAGCTTAGAGGAAGAACATCCCTCCACCAGCTACAGTTTTGGAATCCATAAAATATGCCAATGACTGGAGTGTTTGGGGCTGATAAACGCCTTTCCAACCCAGCGTGTGGCTCCGGTGCAAGCTGTCACAGACATTACACAAGCCTAGTGCAGGGGCAAAGCAACGTGGCTTGGCAGGGAGCAGGTGGGGGGTGGCCTGTCTGCCGCCCTCTGTCCCTTCCCCTCCCACCTCTCAAAAGCTGAGCTGCTGAGGGTGAGGGAAGTAGTTGTGGCTCCCAAGCGCACTTGGCTGCTGCAGTTGCACATATGTACAACCTATTTGCTCCTCAGGCATCACTGCCTTTCCCAAGGCCGAGGGCTGTGGGCTGAATTTGTGTTTTCATTCACCCATTTGAAGTTGGCCCATCACTCTGAATTAAAAAGCTCCTTTCCCTTTGAACCTTTGAAACACAGGCGTGGAGGGCTTGGAGGCTGAACTTTTCCTATCCTTTCTCATATCTGCCCCCTAAACCAAACAAAAGAGATTTCAAGAGCAATTTGATGGGTGATGGCAGTGGTCAACCTCAGGAATGGTCTGAGCTCCTGGGACCTAGAGGCCACCCAAGCTATTTGGGGAGATAAAGGCAAAGGTCCCACACGGAGCCACAGTTGACATCTGTGTAGTAATGTGGAGTAATCATGTTGGGATAACTCTGTCCTTATGATGCCTTTAGGAACATTCATTACATCATTTTTTCATTCATTACATCATTGCTTGTTCCTTTCTTCATTCATTAAAAAAATACTCTTAGTGCCACTCTGTGCCAGGGACTATTCTAATTACTCTGCCCTACTCTCATGGAATCTAAGCTCTGTGGGTCTGGACAAACAGCACATAAAAACTTAATACTTGTGGCTGAGGGCCACAAGTATAGTGGCTCATACCTATAATCCTAGCACTCGCAGAGGCTGAGGCAGGTGGATTACTTGAGTTCAGGAGTTCAAGACCACCCAAGAGTGAGA
The DNA here is from genome assembly GCA_963574355.1 of Loris lydekkerianus. Taxonomy (NCBI): domain Eukaryota; kingdom Metazoa; phylum Chordata; class Mammalia; order Primates; family Lorisidae; genus Loris; species Loris lydekkerianus. The sequence goes on from CAUYPK010137403.1 coordinate 27,015, forward strand.
TCCCATCTCTACTAAAAATAGAAAAACTGCCAGATATGGTGGTGGGTGCCTGTAGTCCCAGGTACTTGGGAGGCTTTAGCAAGAGGATCACCTGAGCCCGAGAAAATGAGGTTGCTATGAGCTGTGATGATGCCATAGCACTCTAGGCAGGGCAACAGAGTGAGACTCTGTCAAAGAAAGAAAGAAAGAAAGAAAGAAAGAAAGAAAGAAAGAAAGAAAGAAAGAAAGAAAGAAAGAAAGAAAGAAAATTTACACTTGTTACTTTTGCTGACTGATCAGCAAGGTATCACCAGTGGACTAGAAGTGTGTCCTGCTCAGCTGCTGTCCAAACCAAGGAAGTATGGGCTGCCTCTGTGGCTGGCGTCACAGGGCACCTCACTTCTTCCCTTGACTCCAGCAGGTTGTTCCCCAAACATGTCCCATGACCAATCAGACCATCATTGCTCTAGGAATCCGTGGTTAGAACCAGAGGGTGTGACAGTAGTTGATGTGTGACAGCCTCTAGGAAAGGTTGCAGCAACCCAGATTGAAAGGTGTCCCCAATCACCCCATAACACACCTCTCCCCCTGAGCACTCAGGCAGAGAGAGGCTGCCCAGGTGGGATGGCAGCTCCTGCACACGTGCCTGGGTTCGAGTCTTCTCTTCCCCCTCAGTCCTACATTCTGTTTGTGGATCCTTCCCAGCAGGTAGGAGAGAAATCCCAAGCACGTGGAGCATGGGCTTTGAACACTGCTCCCTTTGGTCAGGGCTGATGGGTAACGTGTGGCAGGAACCTGCTCAGGAGAACAAATGGGTGGTGTGTCACTGTGCGCAGGGCACGTGTGCCACGGGGCCTCAGCGCTGGAGGACTATGGATCCCTGCATTTGTGTGGAGCACTGACATCCACTGACTTCCCTGTGGCAGCTTGAAAAATGAGAGCCCCTGGAGAGACAAAAATAGGACTCTATTATCTACAGAGTCCTCCCCCCTTCCCTCTCTTTCTCTTGCCTGCCTCTGTCATCTCTGTGTAAACTATTCTCCCTTTGTGTCCATGCCCTGTCCCCTCTCTTAACTCATCAGAGGTCTGCTCAGCCCCACACCGGCTCGCAGGGCCTCTCTCCATGTGCACATTACCTGCCAGGTGCCTGATGAAGGGGGAAAGCTGAGTCCTGCCTCTCACCTCCCTCCTTACACCAAAATTCATTCCAGTTGGATCACAGATGTCAATGTAAAAAACAAAACTATTTCAATCCTAGAACACCTGGATAAATATTTTTAGATTCTTGAAATAGAGAAAGCGTTCTAAGTTTGGTAGGTATAAATTCAAGTCCACAAATTTAGGCATACAAGAATATGTCTGTATTTCAGGCAGGCTGGTGGAACCTCGACTCCATGAGTTAGGAGTTGTGCTTCAATTCCTGAGCCTTAAACGGCGCTGGTAGAGGGGGTCCAGTCTGCAGTACTGAGTATGGGATAGGCACCACCTGCATGACCCCAGGCTTCCCGCTCCAGTTCCCTCCGTCCACCGCCCTCCACACACTCTGCCGCTGGCTACCCACATGACTTCAGGTAGGGTATTTCCAGATTAGCACAAATGAATGAATGGGTGGTTGAATGCAGGACATGCAATTAATGTTAATTTCAGATAGACAATGAAAAATTTGAGTGTATGTTACATCTCAAATATTCCACACACACCCCCCCAAAAAAATAATTATCTGAAATTCAAATTTAATGGGCTTCCTGTATTTTATCTGTCAGCTCTATTCCAGTAGGATGGCTGTAACCATCATGACCCCTCCTCATTCCTGTGTGGCAGAGCCAAGGGAGGAACCAAGATAGGGACCAAGAGAGTCACCCAAGGAGGGAACGACTGGGTTATCCAGAGAACCACTCAGCCCAGATTCTTTTTCAGAGGGCCATCTCTGGTCATGTGTTAACTTCTGAGCCAATCACAGGCTCCAGAGACATGTCCAATGCTGATTGGCTCAGGCCTGGGCTCTTGCACCAATTGCAGCCAGGGCTTGTGAGGCCCTCATTGGCTAAGACCCTGACCCACCTCCCCCCACCGCCCCCCAGTGGGTCTTTAAATTCCAGATCAAGACAAATTTCTGGAGAAATTAGTGTTGGCACAACAGAAAGAAAAGGTTCCACTCTGGATTCTCCTGGTGTTGAGCTTCCACCTAATGACTCTAGACCTCAACGTTGAAGGAGTGGTTGCCTGAAGGGGACTGAAGCCAGGGAACACTAGGGGGGAGCAGTTTATTTCCTGGAGTCTAGAAACTGGGATTTTGACAAATCTCAAAGGTTTGGAGATGGAAATAAAGGGGACCTTGTTCCCTCTGGTGAGTAGACTAGTAAACAAGACAAAACCCTTCCCCTTGAGGGGGTTATATTCTACTTGTATAATAGTGACCCCAACACAATGTGCAAAAAGCTGAAATAGCATCCTTTCTCCTCCACCCGCCAAAAAAGTGTTGTAGAAACACAGGAAACAGACCACCAAGTGCTTGGAGGGCAGGGGTGACAGCCAGAGAGGACAAAGTGCAAACTGAGTCTCACCTGACACATGAGTATCTTTAAGCTGGAAAGCAGACAGGGAGGGTCTCAGAAGGGAAGCAAGCATTTGGTTCCTTGAGCTCTCCCTTTTTAGCTATGTTTTTATGGTTTTATAACGTGGGTAGGTCATAACCAAACCTTTACCAACCTAAGGTAAAATCACCCCAGCAGTAAGGTAAACGCAGTTATACCTAACTCGAGGGAGTTGCAGGAATATATAATGCATGCTGGACCTTGCGGGGAGCCATTACCCTGTGCTCTGTGTTCTTTATTCCTCTCCCTTCTTTCCTTTTCCTTTCTTCTTTCGTCAAAAGGGTGAAACCAGCTTGTAACATTTCCCCACTGGCAGGGGAGCTAGGGAAGTAGGGTGGAAAGAAAATGTGAGTGTAACCACATGTTTAACTCGTGTATTGAGCAGTCTCAGACTCAGAGGGCAGAAACATAAAATGGTTTTGCATTTGCTCTAACGATGCCCTTAGCCACGCTCTGTCAAATTCTCCATTGACATTCCAGGCCCCTGATCATTTGAAGTTACTCGAACTCCTCTCAGTTTTAAACCACAATTGCCTGTCCAATTCCAAGCTCTCTGGTCCCATTTCCCCCAACACCTGCCCAGCTGTGGCTCTGAGACAGGAAAGGAGAAGCTGCCCACCTCTCTCAGACTTCACCTAATTCTGGGTGCTCCAGGTGGCATCTGCTTTCATGTTGGTCTCCTTGGAGATGGTGTGCCTATCACCCGCCCCCTGCACCTCCTGGAGTGATATTCAGACACACTGGACATCTCCATTACTGAGGACACCTTCAGAAAGGCACACCCATGTCTCCCTTCAAGCCCTGCCAGTGGTCCAAGCTTTTTAACACCTTTTCTGGGAAAGGTGTCCCTCATTTGAGGGCAATCTGGGTGGTCCATGACTCCTGCCTCCTCAAAATCATGGTCCTTCATGTGGAGCCACAGGAATCAATGAGGGCCTCTACAATGCTGTAAAGATATGGGGGGCGGGGGAGCCTCTATCCTTTCTTCCTGGGCAGTTGCACCACAGTCCCTATTTGCCCATATGCTCCAGCCAGATTCTTGCCTTCAGATGCTCCAGGTGGGAAGCAGACACCAGTTTGTATGCTCACTTACACACTACACTCCTGAGAACCCAGGCCAAGATCCAGGTGGACCTTCCCCATGCCCCTGTCTGTCCTGAGAGCAGGGACAAAGGACGCTGCAGACTCTGCTGCTCCATAAGCGTCCAGTGGGGGAGGGGGATGAGCTGAGCTGCCCATGACCTCTGCTTGCAGAAACCCAAACTATCAAAGAACTACCTTCTTGGCTGAGTTTGGAAGGAAACATTGCCTCAGTCAGCTTGAGTTTGGGAGAAGAGTTCCTCCCCGCTCCCTCTACTAGGATGACAGCACTGCAGAGTAAAATCATAATATAGTAAACACTTAAAATAATTCCTATACATTATTTCCTTCACCCTGTGAGAAATATTCTATTGGTGCCTCCATCTTACCATGAGAAAGTTGAGATTTAAGAGAGATAAGTAATTCACCCAAGATTACACAATCGGAAGGATGTATTCATTACCGGTAGTTTATATTGTAACAAAGACACCTCACAAATCTCAATCAACAGCTTACAGCAAGAGTGGGCAAACTACTGCCAACAGGTCAAATCTAGCCCATCACCTTTTCGACAGCCATGAGCTAAGATTTTTTTTTTTTTTTTTTTGAGACAGGGTCTTGTTACCCAGGCTGGAGTGGGGTGAAGTCATCATAGCTCACTGCTGCCTCAGACTCCTGGGCTTAAGGGATCCTCCTGCCTCGGCCTCCTAAGTAGCTAGGACTACAGATATATGCCACCGCACCTCATTAATATTTTTAGTTTTTTGTAGAGACAGGTCTTGCTGTGTTTCCAAGCCATACATTTTTATGTATTTATTTATTTTAGAAACAGAGTCTCATTTTGTCACCCTTGGTAGAGCGCTGTGGCATCACAGCTCACAGCAACCTCCCGAGTAGCTGGGACTACAGGCGCCCACCACACGCCTGGCTATTTTTTGTTGTTGTTACAGTTTGGCCAGGGCCAGGTTTGAACCCGCCACCCTCGGTATATGGGGCCAGCACCCTACCCGCTGAGCCACAGGCGCTGCCCAGCCATACATTTTTAAATAGTAAAAATAAAATAAGTAAGGAATATTTTGTGATGTGAGAGAATTATGTGAAATTCTAATGTCAGTGTCCCTAAATAAAGTTTTATTGCACACAGCCATATTTGTCTGTTGATGTCACATCTGCAGCTGCTTTTGCAGCAGCAAAGTTGAGAAATTGCAACAGAAACTCAGATGGGCTTTAATAGAAAAAAGTTTGCCACACCCTGCCAACATTTCTTTTTCTCACTTGCAATCCTCTGGGCTGGCTGGGATTACTTCCAGGCTTCGGTTGGGGTCAGGTTGACTCCATCTTCCTCATTCTGGGACCAGCAGCTAACCCAGAGTATTCTTCTCGGGGTAGATGGAGGAACTGTAAGAGAGAGGAGCAGAAACACCTAACCTCACCAAGGGCCAGGCTCACGCTCATTTCCTGCCACGTCCCACATGGAAGAGGAACCTCAGAGTCACATGCAGAAGGGCAAGAACGTGGAGTTCTGACACTAAGAGGGAGTAAAGAATTGGATGGCTGGGTGCAGTGGCTCACGCCTATATTTCTAGCAGACTGGGAGACTGCGGCAGGTGGATTGCCTGAGCTCAGGAGTTCAAGACCAGCCTGAGCCAGAGCAAGACCCCTATCTTTACTGAAAATAGAAAAACTAGCCAGGTATTGTGGTAGGCACCTATAGTCCCGTCTACTCGGGAGGCTGAGGCAAGAGGATTGCTCAAGCCCAAGAGTTTGAGGCTGCTGCCAGCTGTGAGCTGTGTCAACCAAGGGTGACAGAGTGAGACTCTATCTCAAAAGCAAAAAGGAAAAGAATTGGAAAGCAGGTCTCATTAACCACCACTGGGGGATTTGGGATTTGAACTTGGGACTGGCTCAGGAGTCTGTCCTTGTTGCTCTGCTACACTGATACCTGTCCTGGGCAAACTAGTAGGTGCAAGTAAAAAAATTATAGAAAAAAGAATGCAGAAAGATTCTCCTATCATTGCCTTCCTGGGCATTAGCAGGCACCATCCCCACAGATCACCATCTTCCAGTAACACGGAAAACCCAGCAACTGTAAACAAAATCAAAATGGCTTCTGAAGCCTCTGGAAAGCCTCGGCGTGTGCTGGCAAGAGCAGTCTATTCTCCGGGGGATGCCATGATTAATAACTGAATGCATCACGGCAGGAACTTGAAAAATTCTGAAGAGCATCATTTCAATTACCCAGCAGGCAATTCTTGGAGCAAGCTGCTTTCAGAGTCACTGCATCTGTAAGTTACGTGTATCTGAAAGCCTTTACAAATGAGCAGGAGAAGGTGGGGAAATAAAACTTTACGGTTCCCCTCTGCCGGGTTTTCACCAGCTGCAGGGAAGAGCAGACCCGCTGGGGACTGGAACCCATCCTTTGTGAAATATGAAGCCTCACGGAAGTCAGAGCTATTAAGGAGCTGTCCTGCTGACAGCCAGGGCTGGGGGGACAGGAATAAACGCCTGGCGTCAGGGCAACCCAGTGAGCCTCCCGGGCCCCAAGTTGCTTCTCCAAGTCAGAATGAAATCCAACACTCACCAGGAAACCGACAGGAGAGAGGAAGGGGTGCTACTCGGCCTGGAACTGCTGCTTCTAAAGAAAGACACAAGAAGAAAAAAAATACAGCCAATAACATAAAAAGAAATATAGCCCGTGACATAGTGGTGCTGACATGTTGTAGAATGTGCTGGGATGGAGATACTATTCGTAAGCTCCAACAAAAATCCAAGAAGCTAAGAACCAGTAAGTGTAGAGAATCTTTGAGCAACCACGTGTCAGAAATATTGGATCCGATGCTGTCTTCTGGGCTCTACACCCTCTGTATAGTTGTTCTGCTGAATGATGCTCTGTATAAAAGCCCATTTTCCTGGGCAGTTGTGTTTGCTTACACAGGCACAGGAAGAAAAACTATTGGTTGAAAACTTAGTGGAGCCAGGTACAAAATGCTTCACAGACATGATTCTGGTCAACTCTGCCTATGAAATAGACAGGGCCATGCCTGTGTCACACAGGAAGAAAGTGAGATGGAGACAGAAAAGTTTAGTGAGCTGCCTAAGACGGCCCGGCTCATAAGTAAGAGAGCTGGAGTTGAAAATTGGATTTGTCTGAGTCCAGACCAGTGTTTTCATTCATTACCCAGCCTCTCAAAAATGTAGGTTAAGTATAGTGGATAGCTGGGAGGCCAAGGCAAGAGGATCACTCGAGCTCAGGACTTCAAAACCACCCTGAGCAAGAGCAAGACCCTATCTCTATTAAAAATAGAAAAAATTAGCCAGGCATTATGGTGGGCACCAGCTGCGTGAGAGACCGAGAGTTTGAGGTTGCTGTGAGCTACAGTGACACCACTGCACTCCACCAAGAGCGACAGAGTGAGACTCTGTCTCCAAAAATTTTTTTAAAAGCCAGCTGTGGTGGCTCACGTCTGTAATCCCAGCACTCTGGGAGCCCAAGGCTGGTGGATCGCTTGAGCTCACGGGTTCGAGACCAGCCTGAGCCAGAGTGAGACCCCATCTCTACTAAAAATAGGTAACAACTAGCCAGACATGGTGATATGTACCTGCAGTCCCAGCTACTTGGGAGGCTGAGGCAAGAGGATTGCTGGAGCCCAAGAGTTTGAGGTTGCTGAGAGATGTGATGCCACGGCATTCTACCCGGGGAGCAAGTGAGACTGTCTTAAAAAAAAAAAAAAAAAAATTAAATTTAAAAAATAAGTACAGTGGAACATCTGAGAATCTCCTCCCACTGTCATGTTGCAGGAATTTCCCTTTCCTCTGCAACTTCCAAACTAGTTTGAGTCATGTAAATGTTTTCTAAACTCTTATTGGATTGCTGCAATAAATCTTTTAATAGTTAAAAAAGAATACTTTATCTCCAAGTGGACATAATTTAGCCTATATTTATTTATTTATTTATTTTTGAGACAAGAGTGTCAATTTATTGCCCTGGGTAGAGTGTTATGGCATCACAGCTCACAGCAACCTCAAACTCTTGGGCTTAAACAATTCTCTTGCCTCAGCCTCCCAAGTTGCTGGGACCACAGGCGCTCACCACGACACCCAGCTATTTTTTTGTTGCAGTTGGTGTTGTTGTTTAGCAGGCCAGGCTGGTTTCAAACCCGCCAGCCCCAGTGTATGTGGCTGGCACCCTAACCACTGAGCTATGGGCACCAAGCCGATTTAGCCAATTTATGTTGCTCCGAAATTTTTTTTCAATATTCAAAAGTCATCTTCCCAATTATGAGTTCCCTGACTCACCTACATAGACACCCCACAAAGAGCTCAGAGCACCCCAGAACGTCCTGCCTCCTTTGTCACGGTGATGAGGCTTGCTGTGCCCCCTGTCAGAGCCGGTCCACTGGGATCCTCCCGACTAAGATATCTCCGACTTTCCCCCAACACTCTATATGAACATTTTCAAGTACACAGCAGAACTGAGTGTTCTACAGGAAACACCCATATACCCGCCATCTCCATCCCACCACGAATGTCAGATGACTCTTGCTTTATCACACATCTGACCGTCTATCCATCTGTCGCCGCATCTTACTTTTTATGCATTTCCCTTATTTTTTTTTTTTTTTAGACAGGGTCCCACTTTGTTGCCCTGGTAAAGTGCCGTGGCTCGCAGTCACCTCAAACTCTTGGGCTCAAGCGATTCTCTTGCCTTCTCCCAAGTAGCTGGGACTACAGGCACCTGCCACAACACCAGGTTTTTTAGAGATGGGGTCTCGCTCTTGCTCAGGCTGGGTAATTTTTATGCATTTCAAAGCAGATTATCATCATCAGTACATTTCCCCTAAATAATTCAGCATGCCTATCATTAGCTAGAGCTCTGTATTTGTTTACATTTTTATCCTTTTGAAGTGGAATTTACATGCAGTGGCAGTCCAGATCCTATAAGTACATTCTCTGAATTTTGACAAATATATATTCCAAATCTCCATTACCATACACAATATTACCATCAGCCCAGAAACTTCCCTCATGTTCCAATCAGTACCTGTCACCAACTGCCTGAGGCAAAGGAGGTGTGATAACGTACACGTGACTTTGAAGTACATTGGTCTTACCATCTGCTCCATTGTTTGGAAACATCTGGGCTAAAAGAATGGTCAAGTGACCTCTTAAAAGTTCACATAAGGCACTGAATGAGAGAAAATCTCTTGCGCTATCCTCTGGGATACAGCAGACACACTAAATTGGTGGCTGACACATGGGACCATGTCTACAAGTGCTGGGATACATCGGTCAAGGAAGCAGGGGTTGCCCCTTTCACCGGTTCTGCAAACTTAGGCTTTGCTAAATTCAAGGTCCTGATTTCTGAGGGGGTAGAGGGACCCTAGAATTGCTTCTACCAGGGGATACAGTGAGAATTTTACAAAACTTGAAACTATAACTATTACATGGTCATTTTGGCCTCCTCACACCAGTGAACCAGTGGGCAAAGAAAGGATTCACCAGTCTGGCAGGGATGAGGGACCATGAGGACCATGTGGTTGCTGCGACACAGTGGCGGCGGGAGAGAGGGATGTGTCTAGAAACCCAAGGATTCATCTTAATGTTACCAGGTGCTTCTGTTCTTATGATAACTATAAAGTGACAATTTCAACAGTAAAAGCCTAATAATAGTAAGGCAAGTGGGGGATCAAATGCCCTGTAGATTAAGGTCCGGGTCACACGCCTGGGAAATACATGTGAATCTAGACGGCTGTAATGACAGCAGGGGGCAAGGGAAATCTAGAAAGAGCAGCGGAGGAGAGGTGTGTAGGATGATATTTAAAAATAAGCATATCCTACATCAAGCACACAAAGTAAATTCAGTGTGAGTTCAAAATGACTTACTTTTCTTCCAGAGGCTTAAGAAATCTGGACCCCCCTGGGTTACTCACAGAGATAGGCTTTTTTGGAGTTGTAAAATTCCTTAGGCCTTTTCTCTGAGGCAGTACACCCCGTTAAGCCTGAGATCCAAGGGTGTGCAGCCCTTCCTCAGAGATGCGAGCCAGAGGGTTGACATATGTTAACAACATATTGTCAGAGGTCTTTAGATATTCTGCCCTGAAGGAAGGACACAGTCATTACTTCATACTGGGTAAACTGAGTGAATGCTTGAAGATATTCATTTCCCCTCTGGCTAATTTTGCCTTTGTGATGTTCCTTTAGATACCTGCTCAGAAATTAGTCATTGTCTAGAAGAAGAGATTTACTACAAAAGTGATTGTATTGATATGTAAAAAAGAAAGTAAGAAAATGAGGAAACGAATAGATAAGGGATTAAGTGTGTACGTGACTGAAAAGGTATAAAACCTAAACTTGGAATAAAGAACTTTGCTATATGCCATATCACGGTGTATAGTCTGTTTCTTGACTTAATAATTACAGGAGCGAGTTTACACCTACGGCAAAGCTTCTGCTCGTTCGCGTCTCAGGTCACGCAACACTTCCTCTCCTCCTCTGTCCTCTCAAGTGTACGGGGGCTCCGCACCTTCTTGCCTTGGATTTACAGAGGTATCTGTGTCTCGCCGGACAGAGAAATGGGATGCCCCCAAAACATCCCCATGGCAGCCATTCCCACATCCTGACCTGCAGCACTTGAGAGTGGCCTGGCACCCCTGGCTCTCAGCAGCCACCGTCCTCTCGGCCAGCTTTCCCTGGGGGTCAGACCACTGCTATCCTCAGGACCCACACAGTTACCACCCGTCTGTCTACCTTTTCTCTCATACCATTTAGACAAAGCAACCCTTATACATTTGCAGGGTCCTGTGGGCACAGTCTGCAATTCCACAGCATCTTAAATGTCCCACCTCCAGAGCTACCGCCTTGCTCACCAGACTCACAACTCTCTGCCTCTGCTTTGCAAAGTCTGGACATGTCATTTTGTAGATACTATACTCTTCCTTGGGTTTCCTTTTCTGCTTTCATATAGGCCAGTCATCATTCCCCCATACAGACGGTGATTATTTGGCCAATAATGACACCAGGCTTCATCGTTCTCTAGCCCAAAATGGAACTTCCATCTCACACACGAGACTTAGAGCCTTGCAAAGTCTGTGTTCATGTTGGCCTCCCCTGGGCTCTGGTCTTTCCACACTGCACTGACTGCTGGGAAACGCAGCAGGTGCCTGTTTTCCCTGGAACTAGCCCCTGTCACACTTGGCAGGCAGGACGCCACCACCACACTTCCTCTTTCTTTGACAATCTGGCCTGCAGTGCCCAATGGGCCGGGCAGCAGACCCTCACTTTCAGAATCAGATTTTCTCGTCTGTACATTGCTGTGATTGAAAGGGCATGCTGCAGTACTCTTTCCTGCTTATCAGAAAGACCTAGCCAGATGTCTGCGTGGGTCTGTGACCTACCACACTGTCAGATGAGGTGACCCTTGCTCTGCCATTAGGACCATCTTCTGGCACCTGTCATCCTGGAAATCCTCTTCCTCCAAATGGGGTGGCTCTCATAGGCATGGGGAGGATTCTGCCAGCCCACCCAAGTGCCCGTTCCCCTCCATGGTGGGTGATACCTTCATCTAGGCCCCTGGCCTCAGATCTCTGGGGTAATCACCATGATTTTAATACAGGAGGTGTCACCATACCTGAGAGGTGCTGCAGAACAGAGCTGGGGCCAAGGATGACAGGGGGACTATGGCCCACACCTCCCAGGCTAGAATTCAGAAGCTTGGAGTAGAGTGTAGAAAAAAGCAACCTAAAAATCTCCCTTCCCAAAACGAGTGCCCTGAGCCAGCAGCATGGCATGTCCTGGGGGCGCCTGCTAGAAACGCAGAATCCCAGGCTGCAGACCTGCTGAGCCAGAACGTGGGACAGCCTGTCCAGGCTCCGGGGGTATGTTCTCACCTGCTATGTGGTGTTGGCCTCAACGGGCCTCACGGTGGTCCTCAAGTAGTCCCTGGTGCCATGACCTGGGCTTGTCCCACCCAGCCACCCCTCACAGGACAACCCTCCACTGGCGACGCCCTCTCCAGCCTGAGTATGCTCTGGCGGGGTCTCCTGACTGAGATACATGCACCCGCAACCCCTCCACCCCTACAGCAGAAGCCACGTTTGGCCTGACCATCAGTCGAGGTTGCCACCCTGCCCAGTGCCTCCTGGTCATTCTTCAGGGTGAAGTTAAGTCTTTCAGATTCCTGGGTCCCTTGTCACTGAGCTCATGGTGCTCCCCTTCAAAAGTGCCTGGTGTGAATCCGTCCTCTGCTCCACATGCAGCGGCTGCCCCCTTCCCAGTCTGGGTCTGGACGTGGATGAGTGTGCCCACACAGCACACCACACACATCCTCCTCTGTGTCAGCAAGGAAACCACGCAGCAGAGGTGCGTAAAGAGCAGGCAGAGGCGGGGAAGCCACCAGCCTCTCACCGAGTCTTGCTTAGGACTCCGGGGACTTTGGCCCAGTCTCAAAAGGTCAGAGGGGCCTTCCCTGCTGTGCAGAAAACAGTTGGAATTCACTTAAACGCTGGGAGCCCGAGTGTAGAATGAAGACCCTGTACTCCACCATCTCCAAAAACCACTCCTGGGTGAAAACCCAGGTCGATTCCACAGAGGCATCACACCCAGCACCACCCGGTCCTCAGGGACAGACCTCAGGTTGAACCTTTCCAGGCTCTAGGATCTTGGCCCATGGGTAGCTGTTAGTACCTTAGGAAAAAAACAATGCAGAAGTTTTTAATACACAACTCTGATGTCGAATTTAGCCTATGACAGCAGCAACATCTTAAAGCAGTAGGACTGGGACACCTGGGAGCAAATAAAAAAATGAATCCAGATTTCACCCAACAGCTGCCATGGGAACAGTGTCCAAGGTCAGGGGGGGCTTTTAGTGGCTGCAACGCCTGCGTTGGTTGGGAGAAGCCGGGGGGGGGGGGGGGGGGGGGGGGGGTTTGGTTTGGCGAAGGGTGCCCACATACACGCCCCCCCCCC
>CAUYPK010137406.1:0-32306 GCA_963574355.1 Loris lydekkerianus
AAAGATGGAGACTTTACCTCTTTCATGTTTACATGGATGGAGCTGGAACATATTCTTCTTAGCAAAGTATCTCAGGAATGGAAGAAAAAGTATCCAATGTACTCAGCCCTACTATGAAGCTAAATTATAGCTTGCACATGAAGGCTATAACCCAACTATAGCACAATACTATGGGGAAAGGGCCAAGGAAGGGGAAGGGAGGGGGGATGTTTTGGTGGAGGAAGGGTAATGGGTGGGGCCATATCTAAGGTGCACCTTAGAATGGGTACAGGCGATTGCACTAATATACACAGCTATGATTTAACATTAAAAAAAAAAAGAAAGTGAATTTTGTCAACAGTCTTATTCTTAAAGACTTTGAAGGAACATGCGACATTATTAGGCATGATAATGAAAACACAGAATGTGTGTGTGAAATAAAGTTTATTCAGGAAGGAAGAAACTTCACTACACACAACGAATGGTCCCTTTGTCCAGACAGAAATAGCTGCGGTGGCAATGGAAGAGCACATGGCGCACATCCTGGGTGAGGGACAAAGCTACAACTTGGACTCTACCTAACACTAGTAAACATTGTAATCTAATCATCTGCACCCTCAAATTAATCTGAAATCAAAAAAGGGAGGCCTGGGTTGTTGCAGACTGGGGTCTTGTTTTACAGCGTCTGTTTTTGGTGTTTGTTTTGTTTTGTTTTGAGACAGAGTCTCATCCTGTCACCCTGGGTAGAGTACTATGGTGTCACAGCTCACAGCAACCTCAGATTCCTGGGCTCAAGTGATCTTCCCGCTACCACAGCCTGGCTAATTTTTCTATTTTTAGTTGAGACAGGGTCTTATTCTTGCTCAGGCTGGTCTCTGAACTCCTACGCTCCTCCCACCTGCACCTCCCAGAATGCTGGAATTATAGGCTTGAACCACAGCCCCTGGGCCTAAATCTGAAATTTAAAAAAAAAAAAAAAAAAAAAAAAGACTTTGATTAGGTCTGGGGTCTTGTTTTATGGTCTCTAGATTGGACTCTCCTTGGGGTTCAGATGTCACCATGGAACCACTTTGATGGGACAGTTGGAGTTATGTGACCTCTTACTACACATGTGGACTTCTTAAGAGCCTCTCTGAAAGCCCATTTGTACATTTAAGCTACGGACATGATAATTAGCCCTAAGGCTGTCCTGGGTCACCTTCCAGATCCCATTGCATTTGCAGTCGGCCTGTGGCTGGGGAATCCCCTGCAGGCATTGGCCGGAAGTGCCGCTGAGCTCTGATTGGTGCGTGGGCAGAGCGGCTCCTCCCCACCGGGGTGGGCAACCACTTGGAGAGGCCAGGAGTAAAGTGGGCGGTGCCTACTCTGGAGATTAGTCCTCCCGCAGAGCCAGGAGGCCTGACTCCGAGGACTAGCACATGTGGCTTTCAAGTGACAACAAAAAGGACTGCTCAAAAAAAGGGGGTGGGGGGGACGGGTTCATGCTGCTGGCTCCGTCCCAGCACATCCCCAACACGTCTCCAGCAGGTCTATGGCACAGGAGGGGGCACAGGCCGCCTCAGGAATATTCCGCCCACAACCTCCCCGCCCTGACCCTGCAATCTACTACATGCTGCAGCCGGAAGAAGATTTTGGGTTTTTTTGTTCTAAGTTCCTTTTGCATTCTAAGTAGCTGCTAAGATGCATATTTATCAGAACAGAAGTTTTAAAAGATTCAGTATTCTTCTGAGAAAAGGTAAATGCATGGATAGAACATATTCCTTTGAAATATGAATGCAGTTGTTCACAAAGTTAAAAAGGAAAGACTTCGCGTCTGTTTTCATAATTAGTGTAAAAACAAGATCATAATAACTATTCTCCAGTTAAACATTTAAGTATAATAAAACTAGCTGAGCTTCATATAAGCAAGATACCCAAACACAAAGTGAGATGTGCGAGGTAAAGGAAGCACGCAGCACTCCAGTGTCCATTTAAACAGGTGCCTTCCCCGCTGTCCGGAGTCAACTTAGTCCATCAAGCTTCTGCGTGAAGAACTAACCCTAATAGTTCTACGGGGGGGTTAGTTGTTTGATCCTCCCAGAGCTGGTGAGTGATAACTTATCTGCCTATGTACATCTGACCAGGGCAAGCCACTATGCACGTTCAAGGCTATCAAGTGACCCAAATACTCTTTGGATGGAAAACACTAATCAGAAGAACAGGCACTTCTCTGATCTCCTAACATATTTGAAATCTAGATTATGTGGGCTCCTCAATTTATCCTGTGAACAAAACACATAATAATCACCTAGAAAAGTCACGTCTGAGAAAAAGCAGCTGAGCTGGTTCTCAGTCAAACCAGGATGGGGAGGTGACCAACAGGGTGAGGCTGGTCTTTAGGGCGCTAGGCAGAGATTCCAAACACGTAAGGGTGCCTCTGGAGGAGGCTGGGAAATACAGCTCCAGCTAAACCCATTGGATCAGCTGTTTTCTCAGGACACTTGCTGGCTGCCACAGGCTGACCAGAGCACAAAGATGCCCAACCATGTAGAGCTTCAGAGAGGGTATATATCTTAGGCCTATTCTGGACCTGGAGAGAAATGAAATCCTCATACCCTGTGTATTAGGTGACTTTTTAGTCTAAACCTCTATTGGGCAATCTTAGTTCAAGTATACTGGGCCAATACTTTAGGATAAGCTGGGGAAATAAACTAGGTAAAATGGAAAATTAAAGTTTCCATGTGTTGAGAATATTTAGGAAACAACAAATTAATTTTTACCTGTCAGATCATGCTGTGCAGCTACTGACATTTTACCTATTTGTTCCTATGAAAGTTCTGGACATATGGCACAAATGTACACTCAGATATAAAATGACACAATATGAATGTTTGCATTTTTATGATACTATTTCCTCTTTTCTTCTCTCTTTCTGTCCCACAAGTAAACTTAAACATGAACTCTGAGAATACAGTAACCGTACTTTATCTCAGTACGTATAGCAGCTAACTCAATGCTTGACAAATTGAAGAAGTTTAAGTCTCTAATTGCATTTTAAATATACTCATGGCATTAGAAAACCTGATGATGGGAGAAAACAACCCTCATCTATTATGTCTCAGCTTCCATTATGCACTAGCCTGAGGGTAGCAATATGTAGCATTCCATTCAGTATCCATGTGAACATTACTAATCTATCAAATACTTTCCTGCTAAAATGGCAAAAGCATCCATCTCCATACAGAGACACAGATACCTGCTCTCAATGATGACCTGTGTCATGTGATATGAAAGAAGGTACCTGTTGTGGAATGTTTTCTTTTCTTTTTTTTTTTTCCATTGAAACATAAGGAAAGTGAGGGTTAAAGAGTCAGTACTTTACACAAGGATAGAACAACTTAAGTAGAGGCTGAAATACAATTTGAATTCCATTCTGTGCAGATTTTAAGCTTTTACTCTATCTATCCTACCACATTATGTTTCTAGGCAATGATGACACAATCCATTAACATTAGTGTATTTCATGTTTTCCAACAGATAACAGGTTCACATACTATGTGCCATAATGTATTTGCCTTCTGTTATTTCTGTAAGCTGGGCATGGTTACTTAGGTTCTCTGTGCTCAGTTTCCTCATGTGTAAGATAGGACAATACCAAGATTTAATTGTGCTTGTATGAGGAGTAAATGAGATTATACATGCAAGCGCTTAGTCCCTCACCTAGTATATGCAAGTTAGAAGTTAGCAGGTATCATTATTATTGTCATCCACTGCACTGAGGAGATGAAACGATGGCCGCAATGCAAATGCTACTGTGGAAATTATGATTTTTAAACTGAATAATCAAGTGCCAATTACTCATCTCAAAGAATAGAGCCAGTTAAGCATCAGAAACATTTTTCTCTGCATTGGTTCCAAAAAGAAATTATCTTTTGTCATAAAGACCCTATGTTGTTAAGAGAATCTATGGAAATGTGTAACTTCATAATGTAATACACAAAGGACAATATAGGCTTTATTTGTTTGAAAATCTGAGGAAGGTTTTTTTGTGTTTTTTTTTTTTCTGAGAATCACTACAATATGATAAGAAATAAAGACGGGAGTAGAGTCTTGCTTTGGGCAGTCAGAATAACTGAGAGTGCCATGTTAATTCCAGAGATGCTATTGACATGCTATTGACAAGCTATTGACAATACATTGGCAAGCCCTGCATGGGTGTGGTAACCATTAGGAGAAAAGTGCAGGTGGTGTCAAGAAATTAGAATGGGAAACTGCTCATCACCGTCACCCCAGAGGGCTTCGCAGTAATTCACTGTGCAGGCAAGTGGTGAGACATTCACAGCACAGGAGCCTGGACTACCAGGCTGTGTTCAGCACTTTTGAAAGAGCCCATTAAATGACAAGGGCCACACTGAAAAATACTAACATCTCACCAAATCCCTGTCATCTAGCATTAAAACACAGCCTCATGGACATGAGCTACGACCATGGAAAAAAGCTACAGGGGCACTTTACGAGGCATTAGGCTATCTCAGGTACCCTGGGAATTCTCCCAGCAGTGAAGCTTCTTACGAGGGGAAAATTAAGCGCCATTGTTTCCCACCTTTGAGCAGTCCTTCTTTTCTAAACTTTGAGGAAATTGCCAGTGCTGTCAGAGCATAGTGATAAGGGACAGTGTGGACAAAGTGCCAAAGGAAAGAAAACTGACAAGCAGCACTCAAAGTGATTACTTTAAAAGCAACATATCAGGATCAGAAAATCTAAACAATAAGCATTGTTAGACTCGTTTTTCAGACAGGAAAAGAAAAGCCAAGAGAGGTAAGGGGACTTGCAT
This sequence comes from Loris lydekkerianus, assembly GCA_963574355.1. Classification (NCBI taxonomy): domain Eukaryota; kingdom Metazoa; phylum Chordata; class Mammalia; order Primates; family Lorisidae; genus Loris; species Loris lydekkerianus. Next base: position 4,793 of record CAUYPK010137406.1, read on the forward strand.
AGTCAGTTTGTGGCAGAGCTGACATTGAATGCCCAGTGTTGCTCCTAGCTTTAAAACATTTCATAGTGCCATAGGCAACATGTGTCATATCCTTGGACTCCGTGTGATGGGCCAAATTTCAGAATGGTTCTCAAGATTCACACTCCCTGGTATAACACACCTTCTTTCAACTGAATACTAGTCTAGGTGCTGCTATGAAGGAGCTTTCCAAATGTAACTAAAGTCCCAATCAGTTGACATGAAAATAGGGAGATTATCCTCAGTCGATCTGACCTAATCAGTTGATTCCTTAAAAAAGGTTTGGCTCTTCCTAGTGTGAGGGGGATTTGATGCGAGCAAGTGGTTATGTCCTCTGAAATTGATATATCGAAATGCTAATGCCTAATGTGACCGTATTTGAAAATAGGCACTCTACGGAAATAATAAAGGTGAAATGGGGTCATATGGTGTAATCTTAATCTGATTATCAGAAGAGACACCCCTCTCCTTGAGGGGACACAGTAAAAGGCAGCCATCTATAAGTCAGAAAGAGGGGCCTCACCAGAAATCAACCTGCCAGTCTACAGGATTGTTAGAAAATTAATTTCTGTCATTTAAGCCACTCAAGCTGCAGAATTTTTTATGGCAGCCCAAGAAGACTAAATACAGGAAGATTCTCCATTGCGGATTTTGAGGATTGAGAAGGTCAGGCGAGGTGTTACCATCCTTGGTGATTATGGGAAGAAAAACATTTTAGGATGCAGCACGTAAGCTAAACTAAGACGTTTGTATGGGAAACAAAAATGGAGGGACACTCTCTCCAGAGAGGGAGCAGGCAGGCGGAGCGGCTGCAATGGCACGGTGAGGTTTTTTCTTTGACTTTTTGAAGTCTTGCTCATTGAGGGGAGGGATATTCTCAGCTAAGGGGTTGGTTTTTACTCAGCTAAGGAGTTCGTTTTAATTTGGGTAGTAATTCCTAGACTTGGGATCCCTCCTATTTTTGTACATGGGTCACTACAGAAGTTTTGAAACAGTTACGTGGTCTATTCTTTCACTTCCAATGAACACAGTTGACGGGGTCCTTCCTGATTTATCAGCGCAGATTTCATCTGTGCTGGGCTGGGAAGGCTTCCATTGGTTTCTGTTTGTGCTGATTTTAGATTTTTTGATTTTTGTGTAGCTCAAAATTTTCATAAAGACCCATGTACTTTATATAATTGTTTCATAATTGTCAGGGCAATTTCAAGGGCAGAGAAATTTTAAAACTACAATTAAAATGATAATATAATTAGCAAAAGTTCATGAAAAGTGACTTAGCTGACCTAAAACTGATACATCCAGCAATACTAGTACTAAACACTGATGTTTAGGAAATAATTAGAAATATAGGGAAAAGTATGAATTTAATAAGAATTTTTCAAAACAGTAAAAAACTGAAAACCTCCCTGTCCAATAATACACCAATTATGGCATATCCAGATGATGAAATAGTTCAGTCATTACAAAGTATGCAGAACCAGCACCATGAAAAATAGGGAAATATGAGTAATGCAATATTTATATCCACATTATATATATACATACAGGTAAAACAGTTACACTTAAAAACATTAGCTCTGGTGATAGAATTAGAGATTTCTGACTTGGACTTGTTTTCTTTCCTTTTCTTTTCTTTTTTTTTTGTATTTATTAATGTTTCTAAAATAGGAGTTATTAGTTGTAATAAAAAGAAAAGCTACCTCAATCAGAAATACTGTTTTATATTTGTGTAATCCTCCAGAACTGAGATCCAGTGATACTTTTGATCAGGTTGCCCAATATTATTCTGGGTAGAGCTAATTTCTGTTTTTCTTAGAGTAATTGTGTCTGAGTAGGACATATAAGGTGTGGACTGCATATCTGGTTGCTACCTGTGGGCAGCAAATGGACACTGACAGTCTTAGGACACAGTCCTCTCACGAAGGGTGAAGTTTCAGGGTCATAAGAAATTAAGCTGATTAATGTTGACATGTATTTTCTGCAGCTCCTAGAGTACTTTAAAATACATTTTTTATACCCCATTAATTATTAAAATGAAAATAAAAATCATAATAATGGTAATTGAGAAATAACTCAGATGTGACATTTTGATTACATTAATAATTTAGCTAGCAAACAAATGAGGTGGAGGAGGCTTAAGTTGGAGTGCACCCAGCTCTCTGATATATGCACTGCCCTGCCCTGCCGGAGACCAACTGGTAGACAATACTGCAAAAGTTCAGTGATGATTTAATTTAAAAGTTCCTGGGCTTTATTATTCATATTTAATTATAGTAAGTTCATTAATTACCTTCATGAGAAGTGAGACTGGAACAAGAATTAAATGGTACTTTAAAAAGCTAATTTTGCAAACAATTAAGTAAAGCCAAGTATAATTGATAATTGCTATAACAACTGGCCCTGAGGCATTTCACTTTAGAAAAATTGTTGTTTAGCCTTTGGTAATATGAAAGAATAGGAACTCTCCTCTTAAGTTTAAATAAACATAAAAAGTTAAAGACAATTAAGCTTTTTACAAAATTAGACTCAAAGGTGGCAACTTTAGCAACACAAATTTGAAAATTGTTTCTAGGAAACAACAACAGAAAAATAGGTTGATGAAAACCAGGGCTAAACTTAAGGGAGAAAATATATGTATATGCATATATATATATCACAAAAAATATGCATTTGAATAAAAGCAAAGAACCTTGCTCTACCCTGGTGTCCTCTTGAGGAAAGCACACCTCTCTTGACCTTTTCTTTCCCAGTGCTTAGATGTATCCATGTATCCTCCATAGTGTTCAACCTGACACCACACGGCAAACACTATGTGGTTTAAAATATTATGGAACATGTACTTTGTGGCAGGCACTATGTTAAATGCTAGGCATCCATCTCACCCTTCCCTCAAACTACCTAGCATTCCATAGAGGATAAGTCTGCACACAGCAAAGCACACAAAGAACAAGTGACAGAGTGATAGAGAGAAGGACATAGATTCTGTCCGTGCTGGCCAGGGCAGTTTAACAAGGGGGAGGTGCCTGGGCAGGTTGTAGACGGTATTCACAGCATCTTCTGAGATAGATTCAGTGGTAACAAGACCTTGATGAAGACATATATTCCAGAGGTACAGTATGTCAGGAAGCCTTCTAGTCAGGCAGCTTGCAAACTTTTCCTAGAAGTTATTCAGAGGCTTAGGAAAAGACCCTAACATCAATATATTATCATTCATTCATTTATTCATTTAACAGTCAATTATTAATTTGATACTGGGGTCAGGCGACCACAATTTTGCTAAGATAAAATCTTCCCTGTGGGGATCTCACAAGGCCTCAGGAGAGAGGTGGGAAATCACACAAAACAATATGGAGCAGCCCTCACTTCAGTTGCCCCTTACCTGTTGCTCCCTTCAACCTGCGTCTCAGAGCACAGCCCCTCTTTTTTTTTTTCTTTTTTAAGCAGTAAGTGCCAACGTTGGGTGAGTCATATAAAGGTCTAAACTGTAGTAACAATCCTAGTTCCCTTTACCCAAATCTCCTTTTCCAGTCTTCCTTGGAACCAGTGAGCTAATTAGTTCCAAATAATAAAGATGAACCCCTGATGGGCTTTGTCGTTACCTTAAGGATACGCATTAGATTTGCATACCATATGCAGGGTGTCCAGAAAGTCATCCCTAGACTGCCATACCCAGGGATAATGGGAAATTGTAGCCAAATGTTGTAATAAATATTTGAGAAATTATACAAAATATTCTCTATGTATTGGCCCCTCTTGGTAAATGGGTCGCTCATGCCTGGAATCCTAGAACTCTGGGAGGCTGAGAAAGATGGATTGCTTGAGCTCAGGAGTTCTAGACCAGCCTGAGCAAGAGCCAGGCCCTATCTCTACTAAAAATAAAAAACTAGCCAGTAGTAGTGGCATGTCTGCAGTCTCAGCTTCTTGGGAGGGTGAGGCAAGGGGATTGCTCAAGCCCAACAGTTTGAGTTTGCCACAAGCTATGACATCATGGCATTCTACCCAGGTCAACAGAGTAAGACTCTGTCAAAAAAAAAGAAAAAAAGCTTCATCTTTGAAATAACTTGGACATTGTCAAAGTTAAAGTTACACTCACTGGTTAGGTTCAGTTTTGTCATGTGCCCCGAGGCCTAGCATCCTCACACCTCACTAGACTAATGCCTGAAATGCATTCAGAGAAATGTCCTGGTTTTGCTTCTTCCCTCCCTGAATTCCCCTGTAGACATATTACTCTATATACGGACTCAGATCATAACACGGTCTCACCCAGTGACGCTCTGGGGCCTTCCTCAGCAGATATGCGAAATTGGATTCTTCTTCATCACCTTGATTTTTTTTCTGAAGCTCAGTAGTCCACTACAATTTTTTTTCCCCAAATGCCAAATTTCTTTCTGTCTCAGCCCATCACAAGCAGAGGCACAGCACAGCAAAGACATAGAACAGACCACTCTATCCCTTGGTGTCCTGATCTCTGCAAGAGCTTCCTTACATCTGAATGGGGGTCCGGGCAATTTTAGAGAGAGCAGGAAACATGCAAAATAGCCTTAGTCTAAATCTGGGATGTGTATGGACATGCCAGCTCCCTTTCACTTTGGTAGCTTTGACATGGTCGAGGGCTGTGGAGAAGACGACTTTCTCATATAGCAAACGCATGTAACCTCTGTGAAAAGAATCCATTGTGCTCTGTGTGTAGGAAACAGAATAAAAATGAATCATTTTGTATAAAGGGAAACCCTGGCTACCCACCCCCAAAGACTCAGAACCTAGAATATTCAATTGTAAGGAAATAAATTGCCTCAGCCAAAGGAATTGAATGTACTTTCTCCCATAAGGATGAGCCTGGAATCTGCCAATACTTTGGCCACTGGGCAATATCCCTGAAAGGGAGGAGGATAGAAATCAATGATAAAATTGACCAGAGCTGATGAGAGCACATGAAAAACAAAGACTTTCATGGAGAGAGGACAGTGGTGGAATGAGTAGAAGTTGCACCTAAACATGTTGATAGTTATGGTCTAATTGCTCTCAAAAAAAAAAAAAAAGTTGGACCAAATTTCAAACCCACTAATAGCATATGAGAGTGAACTATTCTACCCCTGCACCTCCACCGTATATTGTGGGGTTTAAAATGATTATTAATATGGTAATCTTTTTTTGCTTTATTTTTATATTCATGAAGTGGAGAGACTTTTCATATCATTTATTGATAATTTATATTAGTTTCTCTATAAAGCGGTAAAATAATTGACAATAGATATTGCAGTAATTGTAATCATTAATATTAAATGACAGGTTTCTCGCTGCCCCTTGTGGCGTGTCTCAGTTGGGCATACTGCCCTGTCGCTTAGATGACCCCACTCACTCACACTTCTCGGCTTTCGCATTGAGCTGGTGGACATTACAATAACCAGATGATGAAGGGGAAGTTACTTGCTGCACACACCGGTCCCCAAATTAAGTTAGTCTTGTTTATTGTTTTGTTCCAACCAATCTGCTTATGTTAAGAAGTTAGATGCAAAGAGAAAGATTCAGGATAATAGGTTTATTTGTTTAAATTTGATTTTTTTTTTTTTCCAGATAACAAAGGCAGTCACGGGCATTGAATTGCTTTGTGTGTGAGTTGTTAGTGTTGGTGTTTTCTGGTTTTCGTTTGGTTAGTTGGTTGGTTTTTGTATTTTTGTTTTTTTGTCATTGCTTCTAGTCCTTTTTGGACATTGGTGTAATGAGTTTACCTTGAATGCGAGTTCTCTGGAGCCAACAGGTGCCTTACTGACTACATTTGTATTTCCAAGGTTTAAAATCATGCTTTACACAAGGTAATTATTTATTAGCACTATGAAATATGTTCTGTTTTTATAAACAAATATAAACAAATTAACCTACTATAATAAAAATAACAAAAGCATATAAGTGATATCCAAGAATGTAAATTCCTATGAATTCCAACCCTCCACCCCCACAAATCTATTTTGGCATCTTTTTTATGCAGTTAGAATTCTAAAAATGTCACCTTTTGACACAGGGGCTGCCTCTTCTCATCATTCACGACACCGCATCATTCTCTCTCATCTTATGGGCAGAAGCTATTGGCACTTTCCTACAGAAGCATTTGCAGGGATTATACATTCTCACAGTTTGCTGCATCTGTTGATAGAAAAATGTGCTGCACTGACCTTATCGTTGTAAAATACTTGAGATTTACTTTCTTTCTCTCCTGTGGATGATGAGAAAAGCTCCTCTCTGCTAAATAGTAGAGAAAAATTATTTTCTACATAAATATAATCAGTTTTAACATTTATCATCTTGATAAATACTATTTTATCTTTAAGAACTTCATGAAAAGGAGAAAACTCAGAGCCAATAAACACCTAGAAACCCATTCATCTTTATAAATCAAAAATAAGTCCTATAGGAAACATAACAGAATTTTCCTTTCCAAAAAGCTTTCATTTCTGACTTTATTTCCAATTGTGAAGGAAGAACATATCATTTACTGTAAATACTATAGATCTAACTTCAAAAGAAATGAAAACATACAATCTCATCACCACTCAGGATAACTAATAATGATTTATTTTATTTAATTTTCATATGTTTCTACAAATTAGAATCTATTTGTAGAGAAAAACATTTGTGAATATCATTGGCAAGTCTGTTAAAAAACAAAATTGTTTTGTCATGATCACATTCTCATGGCCATGAATGCTGTTTAAATGTCATTGTGGGGACTTAACAATGATTTATTTAACCATTTGCCTACTACAGGAAATTTAGATTGTTCACAGTGTTTCACTGTAATAAATAACACTGCAGTAAATATTTGACTCTGTATCCAGTCTACCTTTAATTTGAAATGTAACATTACTGTCAATGAGTACTTTTTGGAACTATTCATTTGTCTCAACTGGAAGTCAAATAAACAATTATTAAGTACTTATTACCTAATGTCAAATTGTTTTTCCAGAAACATGAACATATTTACATTGCTATCCATAGTATGTAAGTTTACCCATATGTCTTAATATTTCATTTTAATAATGATATTTCTTCCTGAAAACCAACCTGCTGACTAGATTTTCAAGTTAATACCACAATAGAAGTTTTGGTGTTATGTCTTAAGCAAAAGGAACAAGTTTATTGTGTGTACTCTTTCTCTCCATGAAAAAATGGAAAGTATTTTTTAAATAAATTTAAACCATAGGAAACAAATATGTTAGATTTGCACATATACATTCCCCACGTGCACATACACAGATGGCTGCACATATATACACTCACATGAAATACACATACTTATCTGTTTCTAAAAGTAGTTTTTATTTTCTCTTTCCAAAATTGGAAACATATCCAATGTGTTGCTGTAAAGTTTGTAATATTTATATTAATAATAATATTGAACACTTTATGAACAATTTTTCTTTTTTGTAGCTCTCTTTTGAATGTGAAATAATTATATTTATTCTAATGTGTCCACTATTTATATCTCTTTATTCAAAAAATCTCGATTTATCAGCAAATAAGTATTTTGAAGTTAGTATAAACTCTTCCCATTTCAATTCCTGTTAGTAACATTAGGAAAAGCCAACAATGAAATATAACACAAAGTTCCTTTGGGGGGTGGTAATATGTGATCAACGTCATTATAATAAGATAATTTTCTCATATGACTTATTTCTTATTTTAAAAGGAGTAAAAAGGAATTTTGTAGTTTTGTTGTTTAATTTCACTTTGGATGGTTGGTGATTTGAAATAACATGAAGACATGATCATCTTTGTTTAGTCCCATCATATAAACTGAGGGCCAGAATCCTCAGATCATTTTATTAATATTTTCTTAATAAATTAGAATAGTACAAGAATCCTGTCTAAGACTATTTAAAACTTATCAAAGAAAATAGCCTATAATTCTAGAAATAATTATTTCCAGAGTATTTAGGTATAATCTATTCTGAGTTATTTTCAGAAAAAGGTAAAGTGGATTCATCATGCTTAATAGTTCAATTAATGCTATTATAGTTTCTCAGAAGGAAAACAGAGTATGGGGTTCAAATTAAATGGTTGTAGAAGAATGTGTCTCCTGAGGGAAATAACAGAGATAACAGAATCAAATAAGAGGAAATATGGCCCAGATTGGGCATAGCTTAAATACCATTCCAGGAGGTCTTACTTACAGAACATATTTTTTAATTTAAATTTTTATTGTTTGGGATTCATTGAGGGTACAAAGAATTAGGTTACACTGATTGTGGTAGTTAGGTAAAGTCTCTCTTGTAATTGTGTCCTCACTCCCAAGAGGTGTGTTGTACACCATGACCCCTAATCAACCTCCCCCCACCCCTCCCCATCTCTCATTCCTCTACCCCCTCCCTTTTATTAGATCAGCATTGCTTTCATATTAAAATTGAGTACATTGGATTCTTGCTTCTCCATTCTTGTGATGTGTTACTAAGAAGAAAATGTTTCACCTCCATCCAGATTAATACAAAGATGTAGTCTCCATATTTTTATGTTTAATGGATGTATTACATGGTATACATATACCACAGCTTTTTAATCCATTCCTGGGTTGGTGGGCATTTAGATCGTTCCCACATTTTGGTGATTGTAAATTGAGCTGCAATAAATAGTCTAGGGCAAATGTCCTTATGATAAAAAGATTTTTTTCTTCTGGGAACTACTAATGGGATTGATCAAATGGAAGGTCTAATTTGAGTTCTTTGAGGATTCTCTATACTTTCTTCCAAAAAGGTTGTATTAGTTTGCAGTCCCACCAGCAGTGTAGAAGTGTTTGCTTCTCTCCACATCCACACCAGCATCTGCAGCTTTGAAACTTTGTGCTGTGGGCCAGCCTCACTGGAATTAGTTGATAGCTGAGTGTGATTTTGAGTTGAGCATATTTTTAAATGAATTTTTCTGTTAAAGTTCTTCAATTTCTTCCCTTTTATATGTTATGATAAACATCACTGATGCTGGAAGTTTCCAGTGTTTGAAGAAATTCATATCTAAATGCTCTGGAGCAAACGGTTAAAAATTAAACACAAACATGTAATCATGAAAAATGCAAGATGAAATCAACTCATTATGTGCAAGATAGTCTCAATAAGATTAAAAGCTGACTTGTCATTAGAAACCATAGTGAAAGTTGTGGGATAACATTTAAAGTGCTGAAAGATAAATGACAACCGGGAATTGTGTATCCAGCAAAACGATTCCCTCAAGAGTGAATCAGATAGTAACACCTTCTCAGGTAAACAAAAACTAAGAAAATACTTCAGGAGCAGAACTTCACTTTCAGAAATTCTGAAAGGAGACATTCATACTGAAATAACAAGATCTTAAACAGTAATTCAAATATTTTTTAATAAAGATCACCAGTGAATGCAACAACACAAGTGACTATGTAACACAGTACAAATGTATCTTTGTGTGTAACTTTTTATTTTCCTACCATATTTAAAAGAAAGCTGCACAAGGCAGTAATTATAAAACTGTGTTGATGCACTTATAATGCATAAAGGCATAATTTTTATGTCAATGGTGCAAAGGAGAAGGAAAGAAAAAAATCTGTATTATAGCAAAAACATTGTGTAATGCTATAAATAAGTTGACATTAATCGCATACAGGTTGTTTTCAGTTAAATTAAGATTTTAATCATAATTCCCAGTTCCATAACTAGTAAAACAACTTAATAATATCACAAAAATAATAAAAGAAATTTCATGTTATAAAACATGTATTTCTTAAAAAGAGGACAGTAATGGAAAAAAATGGAGAAATGAAATTTAAAACTATAAGGCATACAGAAATTTGTCAATACCAATGACAACTATCCTATGTAAATACTAATTAAGTAATTATATTAAATGTAAATGAATTAAGATATACCAAACAAGAGATTTTCAGAGTGTATTAAAAATATGATATGGCTACAGCCCAACAGGCACACTTTAGATTCATTCAAAGTAATGAATAGGTCGAAATAAAATGTTGGAAAAAAATATAATATGTAAAACATTACCAACAGAGAACTAGAGTCATGATACTAATATCAGACAATATACACTTGAAGTTCAAATTATCATTTGATAAAACAAAGGACACTTCATAATGGTAAAAGAATAAATCCATTATGAAACATAATAATTACAAACATAGATTATTAACAATAAAGTCCCAAAATACTTGAAGCAAAAACAAAAAGATCATTCCATAACAAGAATTAAGGATTTCAATAACACACTATTAGTAATGGACAGAGCAACACATATCATGAAAAAGAAAACAGAAAACTTAAAAAGTACTAGAAAGTATCTAGGCCTACGAGGTATCTATAGACATTCCATCCAGTATTACTTCAGTACAGATCCTTGAGTGCAGCTGGATCATTCTCCAGAATAAAGCATACGTCCAGCCTTAAAACAAGTCAAAATAAGGCTCAATAATTTAGAATATTTGAAATCACTAAAGTTACATTGTACAGTTATGATGGACCAATATTTGAAATAAATGAGAAAAATTGGGGAAATTGATAAATATGTGAAAATTTAACAACACATTCTTCAACCATTCATATAAGAAAGAAATCAAGAGAAATTAAAAAATGCTTTAAAATTAATGGAAATCTAAACATAGCATTATAACAATTACTGAACAAGCTTAAGTAATTCTTAGAGACAAATTTCTAGTTCTAAATGCCTATAGTAAAAAGAAAAAATACCTTAACTCAATAAACAAATTGTTCATTGTAGGATGCTAGAAAAGGGAAATTAAACTAAAATAAAGGCAAGTAAAAGAGAGGAAATAATAAAAATGAGAGTGGAGAAAATGAAAACTAAAGACAGAAAAATAATAGAGAATGTCAACAAATCAAAAGTTAATTGTTTGAAAATATTGAAAAATGGACAACTTAACTAAATAACCAAGAAAATAAGAGAGAAGACTCTATTGCTCATATCAGGAATGAAAGAAGACATAACTACTGACCTAACAGAAATAAAAGAGATGATAATAAGATAGTATAAAAAACTTCATGTGAACACATTTGATAATCTACATAAAATGAATAAATCCCCTAAATTATGGAAACTACCAAAACTCTCAAGAAGTGGAAAATTAGAATTAAAACATACATGAGAATCTTTTACTTGAAACTTCAAAGTAGCAATAATGAGAAGCTAAGGATCAAACGGTTTCATAATCTTTCAGTGACTTTTCTAAAATGAAAAGGAGAGAATGTTTCTCAATTTATTCTGAGACTACTATTACTGAAATAATAATTCCAAAGAAAAACATCACAAAATCAGTACTGTAGGACATTATCTCTAAAGACCATAGATCTCTAAACTCCTCAACACAATGCCAGCTAACTGAGCCCTGCCGTGTATGTAAAGGATTACATACCTTGATACACTGGCATATATCCCAGAAATGCAAGGTTATTTTAACATCTGAAAAGCCATGTAATACACCATATTAATAATATAAATGACAGAACTCTCATGATCATCTCTACAGATACAGAAAAATTACTAGGCAAAATCCAATGTATTTTTCTTATTAAAACGCTCAACAAACTTGAGTAGAAAGGTTCCTTCCTGAATCTGACAAAGGGCATCCGTGAGGAGTTCACATCTAACGTCAGTCTTAATGGTGTGACATTAAACATTTTCCCTTAAGAACAGGAAGAAAATAAGGATGTCCACTCTTGCCATTTATATTCAAACATGTACTGGAAGTTCTAGCCAGAGCAATTAAGCAAGAACATGAAATAAAAGTACGGAGATTGGATGGAAAAATTAAACCTATTTTGACAGATAACGCAATAAGAAACCCTCACAGGTAAACAATCCCTGAAAAATCTCTCTCTCTCTCTCTCTCTCTCTCTCTCTCTCTCTCTCTCAGAAATACTTTTTTCAAATAGCTTTGTTGTCTTATTATAAATTATTAGGAGAATAAAATAATTAAACAAAGAAGAGAGGGCAATAGGACCACAGTTTTTAAATATATTTTTATTATAAAAAATTCAAATGATTTGCTAAAAATACAAATGTGTAAGAAGAAAGTAAAAATAAAATGCTTCTAAGCTCCTCTTTGCATAAATATCCTTGCTGACCATTTTGTGTATACTTTCCAGCTTTTCTTCTACAGATCACATCATTGTTTGTAGAGACATTTTTATCCGTTTTCAAATGTCTTGCAAATGTTTTCCTTTATTCCTTCACTTTGTGTGAGTGTGTGTATGTGTTACATGTGTTTGTGTGTTTTCTCTTTATGATTCATGGATTTTGTGTCATGTGCTTGAAAAAATTTTCCTATTCCTAAAATTGCATGATTTATTTTTTGTTATTTATTATTTTAGTAGGGAAAAGGGTCATATAAAACCTGTTTTGTAATAACACGGGTTTTTACAGACACTGACGTCAATTGGCCCCTGGGAAAGGAATGACATTGCATTTGATGGAGCAGAACATGTTTGGAATCATCAAGTACAAAATCAATTAACCAGAAAATTGATAGTCCCATAAATGTATGCAGAGGCCTCTAAGTGAACCCACCCGCGATTTATGAGCAGTTGGCAAGAAGGACACCCACAGAAATGATCCACACAGTTATTTCATCATTAGGTCCCATTGAGATTTAGAGATATTGCAGACTCTGCACACACACGCAAACACACACTCAGATACACAAACACCTGTAGGCTTAAAAAAGAGTTTATTGTTCTTGGAAAAATTCATATTCAAGATACAAATATCTATCAGTTTTTATGTATTTTATTACATCTGTATCTATAGCTTGTGGCTTCATCCATTACAAACCATGTTTTCTGATGTCATTTTTTCAATATCTTTATAATCAATTAGCAGTTCTAGACTTGAACCACTTTCTATTTAGCGACTGTTAATATCCACCTTTATAAATTCAGGGAAGTGCAATAATCTTTAAATTTCTTGCTCTTTGTAAATTTCATGTGCTATCTTTTTCCAGTTATGCGTCCTCTGACAAGTTGCTTTGGTCTCATGTCAGCTAAGTTGGATACCTTATTACTTAGACATACAATAAGCATATCATCTGTTTCAGCTGAAGAAATTGTTAAATACAATATGATGAGACTCAGAACTCTACTGCAGGAACTCCTAGGAATTGATATGACTATTAATCCACCCATTTTCTGATGGTCACTTAAAGAACTATAATTCCATCTAACCACACTGAATTTCTGCCAATACTTCTCAATAATGTTTTTAAGGATAGCATGAAAAATAATCTACTTAAATACAGTACTCTCTTCATATTGCATTTCCTAGTTTTATCAGCCTAATAACCCCATCAATCCAAATGGATGAAATTAAACCTTTTAACTGCCTTTGCATTTGTAGTCAAAGTCATGAAACCTTAACCAGGAGCATTTTTTCTAAGACTGAGATTAAATCTCCAAGTTAATCTATTTTTTACAGGCTGATTATAGAAATCTAAGTTAAACAGAAGAGAAAAAAGAAATTTAAAATAATTCATAATTTCAGAATCCAGGAATAACTTATATTAACACTTTGTTAAACATCCATCTGAATATATGTTTAAGCTATATGTATTTTCTTTATTTCAAATATATCACTATCTGTATTAATTGACACATTTAAAATGAATAAATAATGTCAAAAAAGCAAAAATAAAATGATTTTTATCATTTTACATGATTACATAAAAAAATGAAATCCAAATATAGAGATAAAAAAGAATATGTACATTCCAAGTTTCTACAGCATCTAAGGAATATTTTGTTGGCACTCGCCTTGTTCATGACAGATGACCTACTCATAAGCTACGTAGAGGCGCTTAGAAAGTATGGCATAATATCAGGACTTTTCTTTCAGGATTATCTTTACACACTGATAACCTGGTAACTGAAGAAATAAATTCCTTCTCTTTAGGGAAATTCTCTCTCTCTCCTCTTACTTCCTCTCTTTCATCTTCTTTCTCCATTCCTAGATATTATGCTGTCAGCAAATCTAACTGCAAAAATGTTCCAAAACATGATACCCATAAATTATGAACCATAAACAAGATAAGATGGCAATAATAAGTTTTTCTGTCATTAAAATATGTTTGACTTGGAAGTAATAATTCAATTGGATGAAATGTCCCAGAAAATGAATTTCATGAAATTTTTGGTAACAAAAGCTTTGAGAAATGAGTATCATTCTCAAGGGCATTAGTCAGTTTAAGCTACATGTATTTTCTTTATTTCAAATATATCCCTTTCTGTAAAAATTAACACATTTAAAATTAACAAATATGTCAAAAAAGCAAAAATAAAACCAACACATGATTACATAAAAAAATGAACTCCGAATATAGAGATGAAAAAGAATATGTACATTCTTTTTCTTGTATGTAAATTGAATATGTACATTCTTTTTCACGTATGTACGTTGAATATGTACATTCTTTTTCATGTATGTACATGGAATGTGTACATTCTTTTTCATGTATGTACATGGAATATGTACATTCTTTTTAATTCTTTTTCAGTGGTGCATACAGAGTGTGCACCACTCAATATAAGGTGACCAAATTCCAAAGCTACCTGAGACTGCTTTGTTGCACATTCTTTTTGGCAGGAGATGTTGGGATTTAACACATCCCTCTGACGGGAGAAATAAATCTTTTGAGTGCAATTATATTCTTGTTAGTAAATAGCATTAATCAACAATCAAATTCATTCTAGAGATGTCACACTTTTAACCCAAGGATGAGAGATAAGGGACTGGGTGATTGGTTCTTAATTTTGTAATCATCTGGAGTCAGATGAATATTTTAAATTCCCCTTCATCTGGGTTTTTCAGGATTGATCGGACCAAGTTTTCCTGCCATCTTACCCTGGGCCTAATTACTTTTCTAACTGAGGGGATCTATGAAACTGTAGATGTTTTTGTGTTCTATGGACATGTACAAATTGAGATGTGTATTAGTGAATGTGCCAAGTGGGAAGCCGTTTGCATAAATCTGGAGTTTGGGAGGAAGATCTGAGCTGGAGATATAAATTAGTATGCTGTCAACCTTGGCTGGTGTACAGGGATTTAAAGCCTTGGAACTCATCAGGTCCCCCAAGTGGCGTGTAGGGAAAGGAAAGAGAAGATGTACAAAGGCTCTGTAAGGAGCCACTGGCATCCTGCCATAAAGAGATCAGGGATTGGTAGAGGATCCAACAGAGAAGACAGAGAAAGGGTAACGAGTTGCAGAAGGAAAACCTGAAGTGTTTTTATTATTATTATTATTATTATTATTGTTAAATCATAGCTGTGTACATTAGTGCAATCAAGAGGTACAATGTGCTGGTTTCATAGACAATCTGAAATATTCTTACCAAACTATTTAACGTAGCCTTCATGGCATTTTCTTAGTTATTGCATGTAGACATTTGTATTCTGCCTTTAGTAAGTTTTGCCTATACTCATTCTAAGATGCACCATAGGTGTGGCCCCACCTATTACCCTCCCTCCACCCCAACCTCGCCCCTCCCTTGGCCCTTTCCCCATATTCTTGTGCTATAGTTGGGTTATAGCCTTCATATGAAAGCTATAATTTAGCTTCATAGTAGGGCTGAGCACATTGGATACTTTTTCTTCCATTCTTGATATACTTTGCTAAGAAGAATATGTTCCAGCTCCGTCCATGTAAACATGAAAGAGGTAAAGTCTCCATCTTTCTTTAAGGTCCTTAATCGTCAGAGAGATGTGATAGACAGAAAAAAAGAGTTTTATAATTTTCTTCTGTACATCCTAAGATTTACTCTACATGGAATAAATTTTTATATCACCAGCAATTGTTGAAATTCTCTTGTTCCTGAAAGAAATGAATTATTTTAATTGAAATGTTAACAAATATATATATCCATACTTTGTGAGGAAAAGGGAATCCCTGATTAAATATTGCATTAATTAATATTCATGGTTATCCATAATACTTATATCACCATTTATAAAGCATATTTATGGGTAAGTGATCACAAACATAAATCATATTGTGCTTAACAATGGTCTTATTAAAATACTATTATTTATAGTAATTAATAATGACTTAGTTCCTACTACATGCTCCAGAGGCTTTGCATGTGTTAATTAATGTATACTGATAGTATAGCTTAGAAAATTCTATTAGTATCATCCCTGTTTACAGGTGTCAAAACGTGAATGAGCATGAAAAGTCATGGGCAGACAGCTGGCAAATTTGAACTAGATAATTTGACTCCACAGACTGAACTTATTACCCTGCACTGACATCCTCTCTAAGAACAAAGGGAAGACTCTACAAGTAGTGCGGGACATGCTCATCTTGAGATCAAAGTTGCTGGCACAAAGGAAAGGATAAAATTCAAAGTAATTCTTCTTTATTGCAAAACCTGAATGAAATGACTCAATAGTGCCATTAAATCTGTTAAGCCCCTTTGATATAATTTGGTTTGAAGGTCCACCTAGAATGATAGCACTGCTGACCACTTTAAAAAAATCATGGAATAAAATTTCAGCTTATTAACAAGGAAAGTCAGGCTCAGAGAAAAGAAGAATCTTAACTCAAAACACAGTGACATTCAAGTGCTTAAATTACCATCCATCACCCCTAAAAAGTATCCTGATCCTAGTCCCCTACTTCTTGTATTTACCTCACTCATTGATGTTCCACAGAATCTTGGGCCATAGTCAGGGAGAGTGATTCTTCACACAGAATAACAAAATAATAGTTCTTTATTAGCTTAGGGTCCTGCAAAATATTTTAATATTAAATTACTTTCTAGTACATTTTTTAATCATCATTCTTTAGGTCAAGATAATTTAGCCCAACTGAAGATAATAAGTGATCCTTTGGGAAACACAACTTGGGGGCGGGGGTCTTTAAAATGTTATTTTTCCCCTTTCCCTGCTCTTAAACAGATTTCTACCAGTTTTCCTTTGATCTTATATGGTTCTCTGACCTGAGAGGATTGGATATGAAAGCTAAATTGTTGCAAATTCCAATGAGTAATATCACCAGTATTTCTCTTTCCATTTTATTCTTCAAGAAACATTTCTTAAGCAAAAGAAATAAATAATGAAAAATAAAGCAAAAAAAGTGAATACAAATAGCTCTTTCAACAAGTTCCCTGACTGTTCAGAAAAAAATTATTCAGTACAGCAATTTCCAGAAAATTAGCCTAAAACTGAAATTAAAACAACCACAGACGCCACTTCATTTTGCCATATGTCGAGCAGGCTTTTAAAAACTTGCAATTTTAAAAATAAACCACTGAAAGTCTTATATATTACTCAGAGCGAGAAAAAAACATTTTGTGATTGTTATACATCTTTGGTTAAAATGAATATTCTCAGCCGCTAAACCGATTGCACTTTACTTACAACACACTGTATTTACCCTAGCAGGTTGCAGCCGTCATTCTTTGCCACTGACACCCTGGAAGACAAATAATCAGTGCCAGAAAAGAATAATGATGAAAGAAAATCCATGTTGTTAGATTTTTCAAGTTTGTGCGGGTATTTCTTTAACAAGAATCCAAAAGCAATATATCTAAAAATTTTAAATAGAAAAATACAGTGGAAATGAATTTTGGGGAACCTAAATTATGTTTTCAATCTAATGCTTACAATGTTTTAATTTTCAAACTTGGACAATTTTTTTGCTAAACCTTTGGGGCATTACATCTTCTGCCTGTCCAAATAAAATTGTAATCCCCTCTTGTCCTTATAGACTTGATTTTTTGTTTGTTTTTCCATGAAGATGCAATGTAGTTGTAAACTGAGGCTTAGGTGCCATCTTTATGTGCCTGAACAACTTTTAAATTAGAAAAATAAGTCTGTCATATGAAGGAAAGGTAGAACTCTCTATTTCTTAATTTTTTTTCCTGGTTTTTAGATTTCACCTCTAGGACAGATTTTTACTGTGAAATTTTATCAGCAATGTTGGGTTATTTTTATTTCATTGTTCTTACAAGAACCTATTCAGAGGAGTGGCTCCAAAGATACAAAGGTAAAGTAAAGCTGAGGATCTGAGTTGAATCAGGAATTAATCCTGCCTTAACAGTTTGGCAATCACAAGTGGGATGGAAATTTTTAAATTTTTGTTAATTATTTACTTATTTATTTTTTGCAGTTTTTGGTCAGGGTTGCGTTTGAACCTGCCAACTCTGGCATATGGGACCTGTGTCCTACTCCTTTGTGCCACAGGCACAGCCCAAAATTTTTGCTTTTTAAATTAGGTCTTATGTTTTTAAAGACATTCTTGAAAGTAGAATAGAGATAGCAGCAGGTTGATCAATAAACATATGAAAATGTGCGTTGTATCACTAGTAAAGAAACTCCTATACAAACAATAAACACTGGTACTTTTCACTATGGTTGAAAGAGTGAGGAAATTGGCGCTCTTACACACTCTTCATAGAAGTGTCATTTTCTGAATAGACTAGCTACCTACCGCCGCTTAATAAACCACCCCAAAATTTAATAGCTTAAAACAAGAAGCAGTTATGTGGCTTGTGATCCTGCAGGCGCTCCAAAATGTTCTGCTAATTGTGCTGCTGTCCTTATGTGTTTAGGGTCTCAGCTGTGACAACTGTTCTAAGTTAGTTCATGCACATGGCCGGTTCACGTGGTGGGAGATGGGGTCCCAAGACAGTAATCAAAAGTGTACAAGGCTGCTTGAGGTTTAGGCTCAGAACTATTAAATAGCACTGTGTCAATTCTGGGGCACTCTAATATGCAAAGCAATTTGCAAAACCAGATTCAAAGAGTAAGAGAATAAAATCCATTTATTTGTGGGAGAAGTAAAGAACTGTTACTGTTTCAACAGCAAACTTCAGATCATGTAAGCAATACATATCAGCACAAAAATCATTCATACTCTTAGACGGAATGATTCCATCTATGTTAATTTATTTTAAGCAACTAGAAGGATATTTATAGCAACATTATTTAGCAAAAATTGGAAAATTTCCATCAACAGGATATCATTGCAATAATTACTACATCCTTTAGTAAAAATTACTATATTTAGGACATGGGAAAATTCACATAGTTAATTATTACATCATAGAAGAAATGATAAAATGTATGTATAACATTATCCCCTAAACTGTACCTGTGCATGTGTACATATTGGTATAGATAGCAAACCTTATATAAATACATTTTAAAAATTAGAATCTAATTCATTTAACAGTGACTTTTTATAAAGGGTGAAGTTATGTTAGGTTTTACTTTTATAGCATTTGTTCTTTAAATTTCTTCTTTAATCAATTCATTCACCTATACAATTAATTCACATTTTCCCCTCTGGTTTCTACAACAAGATAAACTCTATACTTGTGATCTTAAATCTTATGTTCTAGCTTTGAAAACAGACAATAAATGAATGTTCCCTCAAATAATTACATAAATACAATCGTTATGTGTTCTAGCAAGGGAAAGTTGAGTCAGCAATAAGAGTAAGTTCCTAGAACATCTAAGCCAGTAGTTCTCAACCTTCCTAAAGCCGCAATGTATTTTCACTGTTACAAAGGGGTCGTGACCCATAGGTTGAGAACTGCTGATCTTAGCTAATTTGGTGAATTTTTAGTATAATGTTCTGAAAGAACATCTGAGTGGTGTCTCTAGGACAGCATCATTTCAGTTGCTATCAAAGGATGCACAACAATGACTTCATTGTAGAAGCAAAGGGAAGCTCGTTCCAACAGAGGTCATCAAATGAATGTGAAAAAGCCCAGAAGTAAGAAGAAAGAAAAACTAAGAGGATAATATTAGTTGTAGAGTAGGTATTGCTTAATTGACTATTTATTGTTTTAGGGAAAAAAAAAAGTCATACTGGATATGGAAGAAAAAGAAAATTACACAAAGAAATTTGGTTGTCTGTCCCACCAGACTTAATGAAAGCTACAATACAATCACTAGTCTGTGGCTAAACTTAGAGTCTAAAAGATCTCGGAGTCTCATTTGCACAGGCTGGGAAGTAACTAATTTCCTATTTCAGAGCTACAAAACAGACATATTCTGAATCACCTGTCCTCTGATTTTTCTCTGTAAACTACATATCACATTTTTTCCCAATGCATCCTGGCTGGCTGGCTTTCTTCCTGATCCTCTCTTCTGTATATTCCAGATTCCTGTCTTGTCACAAAGAAACATCTTTATCCTCTTTATTCAATGGTTTTTACAGCTTTGATTCTGGACTAAAAGCCATGCTCTCCCAGGGACACCATTTCCTGTGTTTTTTTTTCCGTAACAATCTTATCTCTAGAGAAGAAGAAATCTAGCAGTATTTTCTTTGATCCTTACTACTTTCTTTAGACTGCTGGCTCTGGCTGCATCACTCCTCAGCATCATCATCTACAGGTATTTTCATGTTCCTCTATTCACAGAGGACTTTTAGGAGAGTACAAAGTCTCTGTTAACACTCAACTCTTGCCATATTTCCAGATTATTTTAATGTCCTTGTGGGTGACCCAGGAGATTTCAAAAGAATTGTCTTTAAATATTTTTTTCAAAGCAATGACCTTTATTATTATT
The DNA here is from genome assembly GCA_963574355.1 of Loris lydekkerianus. Lineage (NCBI taxonomy): Eukaryota > Metazoa > Chordata > Mammalia > Primates > Lorisidae > Loris > Loris lydekkerianus. The sequence goes on from CAUYPK010137406.1 coordinate 25,361, forward strand.
CCACTTCAGCATCCTCTGAATTTATATATCAGATTTTACCATTATATTTAGAGTTTCTCAGAAACTCTAAACTTCAGACATCAGCTTTCCATCTTTCTAGTCCCTCATTCTTTCTCTCACTCACATTGCACCAGTCCTCCACTGTGCTGCAATCCACGGTCCCATGACACCTTTATTTTCTCCTAGTCAGTTTCTTGGGTTTCCTCCTCCCTTCTCATTTGAACCTGTTGCCAGCAACCTCAGTTGTTCCCTCTCCTCCACTCTCAGCATTTTGTAAATTAAATGGTCCTGCTATTGTATCTGCTCTGCAAAACTTTACGTCAATCTTAAAATATTTTGTATTTAAACAGTTATGGAGAAAAACATGAAAACAAATAATTCAGAGCCAGCATAAGTAATGGATTTCAATTTTTACCAAGGTTTTCAAAATGCTACCTGATAATCCTTTAACTTGCCCTTCTCCTATGTCCCTCATCTCTTCTTGTCTCCCCTGTCCCTAATGCCAGTCACATTCAGCTCACATTTTTCTAGGCAAATTCATTTCAAAAGGTGACTTTGCCACTTTTGAGGGTGATTACAGAATTTATGAATCTTTGGTCCTAGAAGAACTGCCTTTCTGATTGTCCAAGAACTTTTCCCATACTCGTATTTTGATCCTATCTCATGGATCTGCCACCTTCCTAATGACATACTTGCCCTTCTTACAGGGAGCTCAGAAGTGCCATTGTTTTGTGCCTTTCAGTCAAATGGTTCATCCATTTTTGTAGATGCAAAGTTTGTGGTGTTTCTCCTTGTATGACTTCTGTGTTTCTCTGACTTTTCTTTTCATACATTTTTAAAGCATAAAATATTTCTAACAGTATATTTTGAAATATGTTAAAAGTACATAAAAATACAACAGACACTTATATACCTATCACATAGATTTAACAATTTAAATATATGTCTATATGTTCTTTTTCTATTAAGAAATAGAATATTACATGTATTCCTTAAGATGCTGGATACAAAAATATATACTTAAAGTGTAAAAATTAGTTTGGGAAGCTAACACCTTATGCTCATATTGAAGATAATATTATGCATGTTTTATTATGCACATTTACTTTATAATGTACACATTTATAATGATAATATAGTATTGTTCAGGGTGTTTAGTTCGTTTTTATATATAATGAACAAACCTTTTGTTTACTGATGCATTACTCAAATTGCTTCAGTTTTGAACCGTTTGTGACTTCCTTACACAAGTGTGTATTTTTGACATATGTTTAGCAGAGCTAAACTGCAGATTTATATTGCCACCAGAGAAATACAGAACATCTGGCATTTTTGAAAGTGATCCTTTCTTGATTTATTTAAGTATAAAAAATGTATTTACATGACTGCAATTCTGCATTTTATAGTAATAGACTGTAAGACTAACAAATCTGAGGATAAGTTAAATATCCATTCACTTCCCAGCTTTACTGGAATGACTCTCTAATCTTATTTTTTTTTCCTTCTAGCTATTCCTCTAATTCATTGCCTAATTGCCTAAGATATAAAGAGCCATTTTGTCTAAATGAATCAGCATCACTAAAACAAATGAGGCTAGACTTTGACTATGATATCCATTTATCCAGAGAAGATTGTCTCTATAGGGCCCTACTTCCTGTCCTCTCTCTCTCCTATAACACCCACCCACATATTCTGGAAGCATTGTATTTTATTTGCATTTCCATGAGACTTCTCAGTCTTTTCTCTGAATTGTTTAGTGCCCCCTCTACAGTCTCAGGAGAAAATGCAAATACCTGAAGCATTGTTTTGAGGAAAATTTAATAAAGAAACTAGTTACAAATGAACAAGGAAAAGAAACAAGTAAGGAACATTGAAGAATGATGGGGCAAGTAAAAGTAGAAGTGAACGGAGCCGGGGACATCACATTCCAGTCTCACACTCCCCAGTCAGGACAACCCTGTCTGACTGCTACAGTCTCACCGCTGGTATTCTGGAAGCTCACTGAATATGCATAGATTATCTGCATCTTGTTGGCATTTTGAAGAAAATAGGGAAGGCTGAAAATTCCTAAGGAGTCAGAAAAAGAGAAGTCTTCTGGTCCAAATACAGAGGATCTTCTCTTCCATGTCTATCAGGCCATGCAAGGGAGACTAGTCCAAAACAAGGGTAGAGCAGAGTCTATATATAGCAAAGACCTGCCGAGCTTTCTTCCCCTGTAGTACTTGTTTTATACTATGCACTGGTCTGCTCTGTGGAAATGCCCTCCTTCTATGGCAGACAGTAAGATAACTCTTTGTTCCTATTGATTATGCTTTCATCAGGACAGAATGGCAGACGTCTAAATTCTTAGCCTTACATGTTGTGCTCCTGACCAAACACACACATTCTCCCCACCACCCCCGAAACACATATAAGTTTGTGTGAAAAAAAAATTACAAAATAAAGTCTTAGGCTTACAAGGAAACGAAAGCAGTCTGATGAGAGCTAGAGCCATCGAAGTTTCTAGAAAGAGCTGTCATTCTAGACAGAGAATTAGACCACAGCCAGAGAGCCACTGTGTAGAGGGGGGACTAGAAGAAATAACTCAACCTCTCTCTTCACATTCTGTTCTCTCGTGGGCCAAATTCTGCCAGAAGCAAGAGTGCAAAGCTGCCCGGAGCTGCATCTGTAGGCTCAGCCCCGAGGCACAGAAGTAGGACAGAGAGCTCACGGGAAGAGGAGAGGCAGAGAATAACCAATTAAGTTACTAAAATTATTGTCGTTTCTAAATCAGAGAGCATTGTAAAGTCAAAGGGGAATTGCCAACTTGAAGAAATCCAGAGGTGAATCTTCATTTTAGGCAAAATTTTAACTATCTTATTTTTTAAATATTTGTATCAACATGCAAAATATTTGAACTTACAAACATCATGTAAGAAAAAGATAATTTATTCTCAGAAAAAGAAGTTTTTGTTTTTTAGGAAGAATTTTTAAAACAACGACTTTAATATCTTTATCTGAAAATGATTAAATCTTAAGTGATCACCACATGTCATTATAGAGCCACTGTTCTGATGTTATAACATTGAAGTATCTCTGTATTAGCTATGTTTCCTGGCTCAGGGTACAGCATATTTTCTAAGTTTTATGTAATGTTTAAAGCCTTATAGATGCTCTGTAACTGATTGGCTAATTAGAGCTTTCTGCTTTTTGTTCTGTGGTTTTTTTTTAATTATTGGGGTGTAATTTACATATAGTAAAGAGTAAAATATTAAGCACTATAAAATGATATTATACATGTGTATATATATATTATATATCCATATGCCCACTAATAGATAAAAATATAGAACATACATAAAGATTTGACTCAAAGATCTATCAGCCCTGTGTGTAAGAGAGTCATGAAAATGAACTCCTCATTAGAGGCTCAGAAAAATGTCTCTTGGGCCTACTTGTCCTTCTTCCTGTCCATTTGCTATAGTCATCCCAATGTTCTCTACTTAGACACTCAATATCTGGCTCATCTCCCAGTAGTATGAACTGGCACAGTTGGAAGAAAAGGAAAAGAAGAATCATTACTTGGCAAGAATCATAATAAAAATTGATTCAGGCCAACAACATCAACAAATGTTAAAAAGTGAAAATGTAAGGAGGAATAGCATAGTTATCTTGTTTCAAAGTGTTTATTAATTACACATGATATTTGATAATTACACAAAAACAGTAACTTACAGGGCAGAAATTCTGGCTGATCAGAACTAACATCATCAAAAATTCTTCCTGATAGAATGAACTGAGAACATAACTATGTAGTATTCCTGTCACAATTAAATGACATGAATTAAATCATGAGGAAATATCAGATAGATCTAATTGATGATTGTGCTTCCCATATTAAGCTAGTACTTTTTAAGTACATCAAGGCCATTAACAACAAAGACAGGCTGAGAGACTGTTCTGGAATAAAAGAGACCGAGGAGACACGATGTCTGCATGGAACGTATGGCATGGAGTTACCTTTCACCATAGAAGATAATATTGGGATGGTTTACAACAACTTTGAACATGTATGAATGTTAATTCCCTGACTTCAATTATCACTGTGTGCTTATATAAGGAAATATTTTTGTTTTTAGGAAGTACACCACATAAAGGAATATGAACTATTCTTCACAACATGGAAGAATATGTTAGTTGTATAACACAGATGACACAGAGATGGATATGGAGTAAATCTTAACATTTAGAGAATCCTTATGAAAGAAGTATAAGAATTCTTTGTGGTATAATGGAAATTTTTCTGAAATTATTTAAAAATAAAAAGTTAAATAGCAGTGAAAAAAGAGGGGCAGACTAAGCTAGCAAAACCTACCTCTAGTCCTAAAACAAACCAAAGATGTAACAAAGTTATTGATGAGGAGTTAGCGAAGTTCATTCCTCCTATCACAACGTAGAGATAAATTTCTTTATTTTAACAAAACCAAGGAAAGGAGAAGATCTTAATGGAAAATGACTGGCTTGTCTTACAAAGGCTTCTCATATGTGGTCCCCCATGTCTTCTGGCACATGGAACATTGACTGTAAAATAGCTGCCCTGGAAGGACCAGGCTTGCTGCCATCATGGGTCAGCAGTGAGGGCTGAGGGCAGCTGATCAGAAAGCACCTAGTGCCTCACCACTCTGGGAGGCTGAGGTGGAAGGACTGCTTGAGGTCAGAAGTATGAGACCAGCAAAGAGCAAGAGCAAGACCCACAATGCTGGGCATTGTGGTGGGTACCTGTAATCCCACCTACTTGGGAGGCAGAAGGAGGAGGATAATATGAGCCCAACAGTTTGAGGTTGTTGTGAGCCATGATGCCATGGTAACTCTACCACCAGTAACAAAATGAGACTCTGTCTCAAAAAAAAAAAGAACCTCCTGAATGAGACTAAGACATGGCAGGTAATGACAATGTGCCACCAAGTTTGAGGTGTTGCCCTCAGCCTGTTCCTTTGTATGCTGAAGCCAGGAATGGTGCTCCTTCACTTATTTTCTACATAGACATTGCAGTTTTAAAGGCCAGAAAAATTAATCTAGGTCCTAATGAATCCTAGCATTGGTAAGAAATGGGAAACAAAACCCAGGTCTAAATATCATTAGATAGTACTGCAAATAAAAGATCTAATTTGAAAAAAAAAAAAAATGTCTTCATGACTGTGTACTGTTGAATTATGTAATGAGACTATGTGGTTGTTATTAACTGATACACTCACTCAATGGATTATATTGAATAAATATTATAGAAAAAAAAGTGAGCAAATCTATTTAACTGACTACTGCATCATGAACTGTTCAATGCAAAAGAATGTTTGATCATAGCTCTCAGCACTAGCCCAGAACAAAAGTCTAATTAGTATGCCAATTGATGGCTGTATTGTTGCTGACAAATTAGCAATGCTAATTTAATTACTAAATCAGTAACAACTATGGAAAATAGCCACAAATGGACACACTATTTTCCATAATTCATAGAAGACAAGTTTGATGTATATGCTAAGTAATCTTCATTTTTCTCCTTGCTCTTGCCTACTCTGAAGTGTTCTCTGAGGAGTGATTTTGCATAACTTCACTTCCTCCATGGGGAAGTTTTTCGTGACAATTAGAACATAAGAACTTTTCTTTCTTTCTTTCCTTCTTTCTTTCTTTCTTTCTTTTTTTGTCTCTCTCTCTCTCTCTCTCCATTGTGAATTCACATAATATATATAAAAATATATAAATTTTAAGATTTGATATTTTTGAAGACATGAAAATGTCTATCATTTAACAACTACATAACTTTATGATATTATGTAGCTGTGATATTAGTTACCTCTTTTTATTTTATTTTCTTGAGACAGTCTCACTCTTCCCCCACCCTTGGAGTACATCAGCAGAGTTCATTGGTGCTTCAAACTCCCGGGTTCAAGCAATCCTCCATCCTCCTGCCTCAGCTTCCTGAGTAGCTGGTGCTACATGTACATACCACGACACCCAGCTAACTTTTTCTATGGTTTAATGGACATGGGGGATCTCAATCTTCCTCAGGCTAGTCCCAAACTCCTGACTTCAAGTGGTCTCCCTGCCTCAGACTCCCAGAATGCTAGAGATACTGGCATGAACCATATACTCAGCCTTGTGTCCTTATAAAAAGTAATTTCTACAGAGGAAATTTGACTATCTTGGAGCTCTAGTGCCTATGGCACAACAAGTCCTTTACCTTGGCTGGCAAGACTATGCCTTCATTTTCCCCTTTAATTCAGAATGTCACGTTTTCTTCATGGTTGCATTGTACATAGTTAACTTTTTAACAGTCTCAGCAGAGTTTCTAAGCCATGGAAGTTTAACCCTAGAATTATGTCCAGCTCCTTACTACTGACCAGATGTAGGTTCATACTCGTCTCTTTTGTGCGCATGGGTTGGAAACAGACACTTCCATGGCATCGTTAACTGTAGCATTTGCACCTTTCCAATTAACTCTGCCTTCCTGATACCTTGGTGTCATTCCTCTCTCTACATGCATTCCCCAGGTGGGCTCATGATTGTCATATTTGCCTCTAGTGAGCAGGATTCATTTCTGTGCCTTGGATTTGGTTAAATGTTGACATGTCTTGGTAATTAACCTTCAAACAAATCTGTGAGATAATAGTTGTTACTCTCATTTTCAACATGCAGAAGCAAACAGAGGTTCTTCATGACTTATATAAATTCTCTGAACACAGAAATATGGTGAACCTGGAACTTCCAACCACAAGTCCAGTGTTATTCCATTGCCTCCAATTAGAAGGGATCTGATTGTACTGTCCACCATTCATTTTTAAAGTGTTATGCCATGAAGGCTACATTGGACAGTTTGATGAGAATATTTCAGATTGTATATGAAACCAGCACATTGTACCCCTTGATTACACTAATGTACACAGCTATGATTTAACAATAAAAAAAAAAA
>CAUYPK010137407.1:0-11880 GCA_963574355.1 Loris lydekkerianus
TACCCCTGGGATTTCTATCCTGGCCCCTCTGCCCGCCCCTGGGATTTCTATCCTGGCCCCTCTGCCCGCCCCTGGGATTTCTATCCTGGCCCCTTGTCTACCCCTGGGATTTCTATCCTGGCTCTCTGCCCCTGGGATTTCTATCCTGGCTCCTTGTCTGCCCCTGGGATTTCTATCCTGGCCCCTTGTCTACCCCTGGGATGCCTATCCTGGCCCTCTGCCCCTGGGATTTCTATCCTGGCCCCTGTCTACCCCTGGGATTTCTATCCTGGCCCCTCTGCCCGCCCTTGGGATTTCTATCCTGGCCCCTTGTCTACCCCTGGGATTTCTATCCTGGCTCCTTGTCTACCCTTTCGATTTCTATGCTGGCCCTTTGCCCGCCCCTGGGATTTCTATCCTGGCCCCTTGTCTACCCCTGGGATTTCTATCCTGGCCCCTCTGCCCGCCCCTGGGATTTCTATCCTTGCCCCTTGTCTACCCCTGGGATTTCTATGATGGCTCTCTGCCCCTGGGATTTCTATCCTGACCACTTGTCTGCCCCTGGGATTTCTATCCTGGCCCCGTGGTTACCCCTGGGATTTCTATCCTGGCCCCTTGTCGACCCCTGGGATTTCTATTTTAGCCCGTTGTCTACCCCTGGGATTTCTATCCTGGCTTTCTGCCCCTGGTATTTCTATCCTGGCCCCTCTGTTCACCCCTGGGATTTCTATCCTGGCCCCTTGTCTACCCCTGGGATTTCTATCCTGGCCTCTTGTCTACCCCTGGGATATCTATCCTGGCCCCTTGTCTGCCCCTGGGATTTCTATCCTGGCCCTCTGCCCCTGTGATTTCTATCCTGGCTCCTTGTCTACCCCTGGGATTTCTAACCTGGCCCCTCTGTCCCCTAACCCCTTCTCCTACACGTGGCCTTTGTAGGTGTCTGAGGCTCTCCTGAGCCACTCCATGAGGGACAGGAAAGTAAAGGAAGCCAGCGGAGTGGATGTTGCTGCACATCTGTCACCGGACCTGGTTCAGAGTTTGGCTCCCTTACTTCCCTGCTCTTTTTGGAAGCAGACAGGACTGTTGACATTTTGTTTTCTTTTAACGTTAATGCAACAAGAACAGCTTCCGACTTCTAAACAATTCTCTCATGGTTTCATTTAATGCTATTTTTCCCCATTGCTTTATTTCTTTGATTATATGTTGAATTCTTTTGTCTTTATGGCAGGCACAGATCTGGGTAGGCGGGAAAAGGCAGGACTGCCCTCACTAGATGAAGCTCCTAGGAGAAGAGCTCCATGGTCCTAGAGGGAATTCATCGTCCCAGAACTGGATAGAGGCTCTGGTGGGAGAACTCACACACTGCTGGTGGGGCTGCAGACTAGTTCAGCCTATGAGAAAAGGTGGAGATAGGCAGAGATCTGAAAGTGGACCTGCCATTTGATCCTGCGATTACTAGGTATCTACCCAAAAGAAAAAAAGACATTTTACTGTAGAGACTTTGGCACTGGAATGTTTACAGCAGCAAAATTCATAATCACAAAGATGTAGAAACAACCCAAGAGACCTTCAACACCTGAATGGATTAGTAAACTGTGGTGTATATGCACCATGGAGCATTGTTCGGCCATAAAAAGATAGGCACTTTGTATCTTTTGTAACAACTTGGATGGATTTGGAGAACATTCTGGAAAAACAAGCATCACATGTACTTAGTACTAATTTGAAACTAGTTCTTTAACAACTACAGATTCATGTGAAAGAAAAACTCAAACTCAAGAAGGGGGAAGTTTCTTGAGTTGCACTGCCCAGGTGGGGACTGGTCATCTGGCAGCTGGCCGCAGCCCCTTCCTGAGCGCCTGGTCCTGTCCCTTGCAGCTCCCCCTCACTCCCTCCCTGTCTGGTCTACTTTCCAGTGCTGAGGCCTCTTCTGCTGGCTTCTGGGGTGAGCAGCAGGCAGATCCCGAGATCTTTGATGTCTGTGTATGCCTGGTTCCTCTGCGTACTCTGTTGGTGCTGTGCTGCGGACACACTTCTGGGTCAGAGTGCGGTCATGGCGGCTGCTTGCTCACTTCAGTGCAGCCGCTATGAAGCACGAGCACATTCTTGTCCTTGACTTTTTGAAAGGGGCCAGTTCTGTTCTGTCAGAAGCCCACAGACTCTTGTGTGTCCAGTGTCTGCAGCTTCCCAGGAAGGCCCCAGACAGGTCTATTTTCACCCGCAGTGCCTGTTCAGCGTGTCAGCAGTGGCCTTCAGTTCTGGGAATCTTTCCTACTTGGTTTGGTGATGATTTTCTCCATTTACTGTCTTCTCTTTGGGAACTTCCTTTAGGAGTTTCTTTAGGAACTCAGATGTTGACGATTTGTATTGACCCTCTTAATTTTCTTATCTTTATTCTCCTATTTTTTAACTTTTCTTTTTAAAGCTACTTCCTAAATTTTATCTTCCGACTTTTCTGTTGAGCTTTTAAAAATTAAGATATGATTTATGTAAAGTACAACAGTCCTAAGTATTTATTTTGCTTTTTTTTTTAAAGAGATAGGGTCTCACTTTGTTGTCTGGTGTGAGGCAGTGGCATGAGCAGAGCTCACAGCAGCCTCTGGCTCCTGGGGAAACTGACCTCCTGCCTCAGTCTCCTCAGTAGCTGGGACCACAGGTGTCCGCCTCAGCGCCCGGCTAGTTTTGTATATTTTATAAAGACGGGGTCTCACTATGTTGCTTAGGCTAGCCTTGAATTCCTAACCACAAACAATTTGAGAACTACTTTGCTTAATTTTGACAATTGCTTTACACTTGTACAGTTATTGCCTTAAACAAAATGTAGACCATTTCTACCAACCTAGAAAATTCTATAGGGTCCTTTTCCAATCCTGCTTTTCTTTTTCTTTTTCTTTTTCTTTTGACAGAGTCTCTCTTTGTCACCCTTGGTAGAGTGCCATGGGGTAGCTCACAACAACCTCAAACTCTTGTGCTCAAGCGATTCTCTTGCCTCAGCCTCCCGAGTAGCTGGGACTACAGGTGTTGGCCACAATGCCTGGCTGTTTTTAGAGATGGGGTCTTGCTGTGGCTCAGGCTGATTGTCAACTCCTGAGCTCAAGTGATCCACCCACCTTGGCCTCCCAGAGCGGTGGGATTATAGGTGTGAGCCACTGGCCTGGCCCTGTTATTATCTTTTTAAATTCAAGAGCTCCTCATTTTTTTTCTGAAATGTTACTTTAAAAAAAAGAAACATTTATTCCTGCTTCATAAATAAAAGGTATTCTTTTGTTACAGATTTCTGGAAGCATTACTTTTTATGGATTTCTGTCTCTGTGTGATCTCTATTTTTCTCTGAGTGCCTTTTCCTGTCTCCATGTCTGCCTCAGTGGCTTCCTCAGACACCTGTTTATCTTCTGTGTATCTTGGCTGCTCCTGATTAAACACGGCACAGGGGCTGGGGCAAGGTGAGCGTGGTGCCCAGGAACTTTGGACCTCATGGAAGAGAGTGCCATTAATTGGGGAAGCCCCAGGGTCAGTACCTTTAGGTTTGTTCTGGTGGGGTGATCCCATTCCTCAGTAAAGGGGCTGGTGGCCAGGGTTCTGGGACCCGTGGGGCGGGGGAGGCGGCAGTACCCAGCCCTCAGTGTGCAGTGTGTGGATGTGGCCTTTCTGTGCATGCAACATCCCTTTGTCCTCCTTCCAGAAAAATAAACCTCTAGACCAGTGTTGCTGTATAGTAGAGTAAATGATAGACATGTGGCAGTCCTTTGAATTTAAATTATTTGGCATTAAATAAAATTAAGAAGTCATCTCAGTTATACCTGCCACATTTTAAGTGTTCACTAGCCACTTGTCCCTGGTGGATGGCACAGACACAGCTTCTCCATGCACTCACATCTGGGACCCTACCCGCTCCCATCTGGGGCCCCACACACTCACATCTGGGGCTCTACACGCTCACATCTGGGGCCCCACATGCTCACATCTGGGGCTCCACATGCTCACATCTGGGGCTCCACACGCTCACATCTGGGGCTCCACATGCTCACATCTGGGGCCCTACATGCTCACATCAGGGGCCCCACACTCTCACATCTGGGGCTCTACACGCTCACATCTGGGACTCCACATGCTCACATCTGGGGCTCCACATGCTCACATCTGGGCCTCCACGTGCTCACATCTGGGACCCCACACGCTGACATCTGGGGCCCTACCCGCTCCTATCTGGGGCTCTACACGCTCACATCTGGGGCTCCACATGCTCACATCTGGGGCTCCACAAGCTCACATCTGGGGCTCCACGCGCTCACATGTCGGGCTTTACACGCTCACATCTGGACTCCATGTGCTCACATCTGGGGCTCCACACACTTGGATCCATGGCTGAAACAGGCCATCTCTAGCCCTACCCATTCCTCTTATTTAATATCTGCCGCTTCTCTGCAGATCCCAGCTTTGTGGCACTTCCTCAGAAGCCTCATCTGGTTAACCCTGATGTAGAGTTAGGGCTAATTAACTCCTCCCCCACACGATATGGCCATTCATTCCCACCGTCTGTCCATCCATCCATCTGCCTACTGGGCTTGTTCTGCACATGTCATTCTGCTGTCTGCATTTTCTCCTTAGAATAAAGCTTATTGTGTTGAGTGACTAGCCACTTGTCCCTGTCAGCTTCTGGTTGATAGGAATTTTTGTCTGTACATGACGGATATGGGCACGTAGTATGCACACAGAAATTACTTACAGAGCAGGACTGAGCTCGGTGATGAGTGAGGCCCTGGCGGATGACCCCCCCCCCCCGCCTTTATTATCTTTAAACTCTGCTCTCCGTAGGGTGATCACGTCCCCCTTTCTGACTGTTTTCCAGCATGATTATGAACTGCCCCCCATTTTCACTTCTGAATGTCTTCCAGTTTGGGCAGTAAGGAACGTGGCCCTACCAGTCAGACACACACGTGGGGAGAAGTCCATCTTACTTCATTCAGTAATAGCGAGTGTAGAAATACTTGGGGGTGGGGTGAGGCTGCCTCGGAAATACTCAATCTGTTCTCTCCTAACAGCCAATCGGAAAACACACAAATTACACATTGGAAAAGTCATCTTGGATATGTCTTCAAAGTCTCTGTTTTATTTTCCGGAAGGAATGCTGATTTTTTTCAGAAATGCTTCTACAAGGGTGGTTTATGTCTCAGAAATGGACCTTTCTTTGTCCTTGGTCTGCCAATTACCAGCAGTGTGGCCTTGGAAAGCTGTTGTAGGTTCTCCCCAGAAGGTCACATGGGGTGAGGAGGGTCCCGCTTTCCAGGGTTAACGTGGCGGTTTAGGTCATGCGTGCAGAGTGAGTGGTGTGTTGGTGGTGCGGTGAATATTTAGCACATACCAGCTCTTGTGATCGTGACCATTTATTATCCTTGACGTATATGTGAGAGGATGGTGGGGGTGCTGGGGAGAGTGAGAAGGATCTGCCCATGGCTGTTTGGTGGCCATTGCACACCCCGCTGCTCCAGAGTGTGCAGACAAAGCGCCAGTAGCGGTCGTGTGCATGGCAAAGGGGAGCAGAGTGACACCTGCGGTTGCCGTGAGTCGGGGCTACCTCTGTCTGCCTCAGGTTTGGACGGGGATCAGAACGGTGTGCCTCAGAGTCATCTGGACAGTTTAAAGAATATTTGTCTCTGGGCTCTATACTTGGAGACCCTGATGTCCAGAGTAAAGATTGGAATTCATATATTTTTAAAAGTTCCCAGATGAGTCTTATGTAAAGCTGGGTTTGAGAATTACTGCATGAGGTGACCATTGTCCACTAGTTCTGTAAAACATTTCCTAATCATTTGCTGCTCTTTTTCTTTTCTTTTTTCTTTCTTTTAATAGAGTGACAGAGTCTCTCTCATTCACTCACCCAGGCTGGAGTGCAGTGGTGTGGTCCTAGTTCACTGCAGCCTTGAACTCCTGGGCTTAAGCCATCCTCCTGCCTCACACTCTCAAATAGCTGGGATTATAGGCCTGCACCACCACGCCTGGCTAATTTTAAAATTTTCTGTAGAGACAGGGTCTCACTGTGTTGCCCAGGCTGGTCTTGAACTCCTGGCCTCAAACAATGTTTCCCAAATTGCTGGGATTACAGGCTCAGCTGCCACACCTTAGCCCATTTGCGACTTGATGTAAGGCAGGTGATGGCATTGTAATCCTTTTTCTGGGAGTCAGAACATGGAGATAGATTATTATTAGTATATTAAAATGGAGAGCCTGAATTAACTAAATTAAAGTTTATGTGTTTTGAATTTAAGCCTGCCATATTATCTATGTTGTTATCCAGGATCCTTGTCTATATTTAGATTATTTGAAATGAAATAACAGAGAAAAATTTGAAATTGAGAACAGTCAAAAAGTTCTTTTAGAAATATGAAATACTCAAAATATAAAGTTAGGTATGCTTGCATTTAAAACCGAAAGGAAGATACTTTCTTGTGATGTTTAAAAATGTCTTCAACTTTTGTTTCTTTTATTGTAAAACAGAAAGAACTTAGGTGGGTTCACATCACTTGCCCAGGTCATCTCTTGCATGATTGAATGGACCTTGGGTTAGGAATCAGTGGTGCAGGCAGAGGAGGCTGGGGAAGTCGCAGCTCACATAATCCTCTTTGTAAACCTGGGTTACCTAACTGATCTTTTTGGCATATGTTTTCTTATCTGAAAAATAGAGATGACATTATTGGCTTCTGTCCCATTTAATATTGTTGGGGCATGATAAGGAAATGGATGTGGCGGGGACAGAAACCTGTGAGTAGTGCAGCCTGGTTCACACTGGGATTGGGAGTAATTATTAATAGCACTGCTCTTAACTCACAGGTATGCCAGTTTGGATGATGAATTATTTGGTCACCTTGCTCTCGTGACACCCACGTATTGTTTACTCAGAGTCTGTCACAGGAATAAGATTTTCTGGCCTCGTTCCTATAGCCCTAAATTGCTCACCAAATAATTCAGTATTTCTTAATGTTTTCTGATAATTTTCTTCCATTTTATGTATAGCTCATCTCCAATTACATCAGTCAGTGGATAAGAATTGTTTCTTTGTCTCCCTGCTCCCACATAATTTTGATTTATCATGGTTTTAGCATTTTAAACGCTTTAATTGCCAATTTTGGCTGCTGTGTCCTAAGGAGGTAAATTCTGAGTGCAGGGAGAAGACAGAGGAATCACGAGGGACACAGCTCGGTGGAGAAGCACAGTTCTCACATCTGGGTCCCGATGTGGTTTCCTGGGAATCCGAACGTCTCAGCAAACACCTGTGTTAGTGTTTCTAAGAGCAGCCCAGCCTGCCCCGTAACTAAGACCACAGAAGCACCAGGATATCTGCTCTTAGGTGCTCCCTCTGCTCTGTAGAAGTCTGTTTTAGAACTAAGGCCCACTGTGCATCTTACAAGGGTACATGTGAAACTTAGTAAATGTTGAATATAATTGTCTTAACACAATAACTAAGAAAATGCCAGGAAGCCTATGTCAACCAGTGTGATGAAAATGTGTCAAACGGTCTATAAAACCAGTGTATGATGCCCCATGATTGTATTAATGTACACAGTTATGATTTAATAAAAAAAAAAAAAGAAGGCCCCAAAACTTTCCATTTCTCAAAGATCATTTTCTTTTCCCTTTGAAAGAAAAAAAGAAAAGAAGGACAAGTTCTTGCTCTGTTGCCCAGGCTGGAGTACAGTGGCACAATCTCAGCTCATTGTAACCAGGACCTCCAAGGGCTTGAGTGATCCTCCCACCTCAGCCTCCCAAGTAGCTGGGACTACAGGCACCACCACATCTAATATATATATATGTATGTATGTATATTTTTGGTAGAGATGAGGGTCTTGTTATATTACCCAGGCTGGTCACTGTCTCCTGGCTTCAAATGATCCTCCCGTTTCAGCCTCCTGTGGTAGGAGTACAGGTGTAAGCAATCCCCCTTTTCCCTTTTTTGACAAGAATAATGCATTTGAGTATTTTTTCCTTTACTTTTTGACCCATAGGAAACTCAAAGCCAAATGTGTGGCCTGTCCTAACGTCTGTGTACTTTAGTCTTAACTTTGGACCTATGTTCTAATTTAATTAGTCTTGGATTTTTTTAAAAATATATTTCTCTTTTATTAAATATATTCTTATAAGCTGCTTTAGAATCTTGGATTAAGTCAGAGATTCAGTAAATAACAAATATAAAGATAGCATTATAGTTTCAACCTCATTTTCATGGAATTGTCTGACGTTTAGAAGGAAGGAGCCGCTGTGGCACAGAAACCTGTACAGTGTGAGATTCAGCAAAGAGTGTCCCCTGGTGTCCTGTTTCATTGGGGAGGTCACCCCCCACAAGAATACAGCTAGGGCAGTGTTTTCCAACCTTTTTTATCTCTTGTCATACTTGAACCTATAGTTATACTTCCACGGCACACTTAAATTATGTTGATTAAAAAAAAAAAAGGAGTAAAAAGGAGAACATAGTTACAGTGCTTTGATAGCACACCAGTGTGCTGCAGCACACAGCTTGAAAATCACTGGAAAGAAAGCAAATTAGCTCAGCGTCACCTGTTAAAGGGTGTGGCTAAATGGCTGCTGGCGTGCATGGGGCATTAATGGGAGAACAAGGACTGTCTTCAACAATTGGGCCCGGATCCAGGCATCTGTTTCCTTTTCTCTAAGTGATTCTGGGGGCTCTCCCTCCCTCCCAGACTTTCAGCTTCTCTCGTTTCCCTACTGCCCTTTCTTCCTGGTCTTCCCTCTCTCTGCTGGTCCCCAAACCTTCGCACTGGATCGCCAGCTTGTTTCCCGCCACGTGCTCCTCTCCTGCTTGCTCCCAGGTGTGTCCTTGTCCCGATGATGGTGGGCCGGGTGGTGCAGACAGGGCCAGCTTACCCACCAGTAGTTATGTGAGCACTAAGCCCTGCTAACTAGCTGCCCCAAACTAGGAAAAGATGCACCATTAAATACTAAACAGTAATTTGGGGGAAAAGATAAGACATCTTGTTTGATTGCAATGCCTTACATTGTATTCAGTGTGGGAAGGAGAAATAAAAGCACAGCGGTAGCTGTCACAGTGCTGGACAGCAAGAGCCATGGAGAGGCAGTTCTGTGTCCTTCGTTTATTCCTTAGACTGTTCAGCCACTCACCAGCCACTCACTCAGCCACTCACCAGCCACCACTTAGCTGTTTCTCTGTTGCCAGTGGCACATGAGTGGTCTGGGCTTCTGGTGTTAGAGCTCTGTGAGGTCCAGCACCTGATCTGGGGATGTACTGCTTGCTTTCTGGGCTGGAGAAAGACTGCCTGTAATTATGCAATTTCTCCTGTACATAAAGGTTGTATTTACAAATACAGTGTACACTGAACATTTACTTTATTTAAACAAGGGATGTGTGTATGTTCGCCATGAATCTATACACGATTATTATTTTCTAAGACTGTGGGAATGTGCTTCCATTTTAGAAGCTTGGAATGAAATATAGTCATTTGAATGATTATTATTCAGATGGCATTTTGCTAGTAAAAGGTATAAAAACTAAAGGACTGGGCAGGCTCGGAGCTTTAACCACCCTCTTCTGCTCTGGGGTTTTTACTAATTTAAGCAAAACAATTGTTTTTTCAATCTGCATGATTTGTTGTTTTTTTTTTTTTAGAGACAGAGTCTCACTTTCTCGCCCTCAGTAGAGTGCCATGGCATCACACAGCTCACAGCAACCTCCAACTCCTGGGTTTAGGTGATTCTCTTGCCTCAGCCTCCCGAGTAGCTGGGACTACAGGTGCCTGCCACAACACCTGGCTATTTTTTTGTTGCGGTTTGGCAGGAGTCAGGTTTGAACCCGCTACCTTCGGTATATGGGGCCGGCACCCTACTCACCACCCCTCAATCTGCATGATTTGGAACAAGTGAGGGTAAAGACTTCCCTGAACATGCTGAAAGTTGAGCAGTAGAGAACATGGAGAGCCAGCCTGGGAACGGCAGCTGGGCAGAGATGCTGATCATCTTGAGATTGATGGAGGTTCAGCTGAGCAAGTGCACGTTGCTTGTGAGAGAGTCACCACCTTGAAAATAAGCACCAGGAAAACTAGTCTTATACCGATATATAGCTTGCCAGAGGGTTTGTGTTTTGACACATTGCTGACCAGTTACCCAGTAACATGGATAATTTCTATATGAAATTGCCATCAACGATATGTGTTAACACAACAGCTGTTCCCAATTCATTCTCCCCGTCTCAATTCCCAGTTGTCCCAAACTCAGCCTATTTGATTCTTTCTCCCCATGTCATTGCTCAGCTGCTTACAACACAGCATCATGATCCCTCTGACATCTTAAGGCATCAGTGACTGGTAGTTTTATGTGGCAACTGTCCATGTTACTGGGTCACTCCTGACTGGTCAGCAGTGTGTCTAACATCGTGTACCCTGGGGTAGGGTCAGGCACTGGCCCCATTGGCAGTGGTTTTAGCACATCTGGTTAAGGTGGACTGGCAAACACACGAAAACAAAAATAAACCATTGGTCAGGTCAGGGATTGCCCCCACTTGTATTCGACTTAGGGATTTGATAGCATTATCTGTGGTCAGTGTGTGTAAGTTTGTTCTGAGCAACACTGACATGGCCTCTCTTTTTGTTACCCATACTGCTTAGAGACAGACGGCATCTTGGAGGTGTCTGGAACATCCCTTGTGTCCAGCAGGATGGCATCCTGCTTTGCTGCTGCTCCTATTCCTCATCAGTCTCATTTGTGGACAGATGGTGGGTTGCTCTTGAGCATGTCTTTTTTTTTTTTTTTTTTTTTTTTTATAGAAACAGAGTCTTACTTTATGGCCCTCGGTAGAGTGCCATGGCATCACACAGCTCACAGCAACCTCCAACTCCAAGGCTTAGGCGATTCTCTTGCTTCAGACTCCCGAGTAGCTGAGACTACAGGCGCTTGCCACAACGCCTGGCTATTTTTTTGTTGCAGTTTGGCCGGGGCCTGATTTCAACCTGCCACCCTCGGTATATGGGGCCAGCACCTTTCCGAGCGAGCCACAGGTGCCACCCCTTGAGCATGTCTTAAGTTCAAACTAGAAAAATCTGATGCAGAAGGGGTTAGGCTAGTGAGAATAACAGAGTGCAGGTTGCAGTTTCAGTCAACGAGTACAGTTCTGGTGTGGCTGGGTCTTAGCTTGCTTGTAGTTCTCACTGTCTGGTAGTAAACAGGTGTGTGCATTTCACAGGTGTATTTATCATGCTTGGAGATAACTCCTGTGTTTTTTGAGGGGCTGAATCTATAAAACTCGGGGGGTCCTAGCCCATTAGGGCTGTGACACATGGCCCCACATCTTACTTTTATGCTCTTATTCCTGGGAAACCCAAGGCTTAGAGAGGTGGGGAGACTTACTGCCCACAGCCTGTGCCAGCCCGGGAGCTCTGAGATTCCACTTCCCTGTAGATCTGAGAAAAGCATCTGGGTTCACTGTGCTAGAGCAGGTGTATTCTTTCCTTTAGCCTCAAAATCAGAACCCAGCCTTTTCGTTTTCTAACAGCTATCCTCTATATCAGTGGTTCTCAACCTTCCTAATGCTGTGGCCCTTTAATATAGTAACTGTGGGTCGTGACCCACAGGTTGAGAAATGCTGCTCTATAAGGATGCAGGAGGAATATGTAAGCACATTTAGGTAAGTGTATGCCTCTCCCTCCCCTAGAGGAGCGCCTCCACTCTCCCAGCAGCGCCTCCACTCCCCCCAGGAGCTCCCCGTTCCCCACGAGGAGAGCTTTCACCGCCCAGGAGCACCTCCACTCCCCCCAAGCACCTCGATTTCCTCCAGCACCTCTCCTCCCTCCCCAGCACCTTCACCCCCCCCCCCAGCACCTCCACTCCCACCACGAATGCCACCACACTACCCCACCAGAGCCTCCCCCCCCCCCCCCC
>CAUYPK010137409.1:0-65692 GCA_963574355.1 Loris lydekkerianus
ATCGACCCACGAATGGATTAATAAATTGTGGTACATGTACACCATGGAATATTATGCAGCCTTAAAGAAAGATGGAGACTTTATCTCTTTCATGTTTACATGGATGGAGCTGGAACATATTCTTCTTAGCAAAGTATCTCAAGAATGGAAGAAAAAATATCCAATGTACTCAGCCCTACTATGAAACCAAGTTATAGCTTTCATATGAAAGCTATAACCCAATTATAGCCCAAGAATATGGGGAAAGGTGATAGGGAGGAGTGGGGAGGGAGGAGGATGGGTAGAGGAAGGGTGATTGGTGGGACTACACCTACTGTGTATCTTACAAGGGTACATGTAAAATTTACTAAACGTAGAATACAAATGTCTTAACACTATAACTAAGAAAATGCCATGAAGGCTATGTTAACCTGTTTGATAAAAATATTTCACATTGTATATAAAACCAGCACATTGTACCCCACAATTGTATTAATGTACACAGCTATGATTTAATAAAAAAGAAAAAAAAAGAGAGAGAGGCTTGGCGCCTGTGGCTCAAGTGGCTAAGGCGCCAGCCACATACACCTGAGCTGGTGGGTTCGAAACCAGCCCATCCTGCCAAACAACAATGACGGCTGGGCGTTGTGGTGGATGCCTATAGTCCCAGCTACCTGGGAGGCAGAGGCAGAAGAATCGCTTGAGCCCAGGAGTTAGAGGTTGCTGTGAGCTGTGATACGGCTCTGTCTCAAAAAAAAAAAAAAAGAGAGAGAGAGAGAGAAAATGAAGAAAGGCAGGAAAAAAAAATTCTTACTTTCCAATTGGATTTAGAATATTTAGTATAAATCAATTATGTACCCTATCTTGAAAGAAATGCATTTCTGGGCGGCTCCTGTGGCTCAAAGGGGTAGGGCGCAGGCCCCATATGCTGGAAGTGGTAGGTTCTAACCCAGCCCTGGCCAAAAACTGAAAAATAAATAAATAAAATAAAATAAAATAAAATAAAATAAAATAAAAGCATTTCTAACTCTACCCAATAAAAAGCCTAAGAAAATGATCAGCCCAGTAATAATGAGAAATAGTTTATTCCAGGACCAGGCTAAAAAATATATAAAAGATAGAACTAGAATATCTTATCATTTCAGATATCAAGGAAGCGTCAAGACAAGCGGCTCAGAGCCAGCTAAAAAATGTTTCCTCTTGCAGAAGAAGAAATAATGTGAGCATCATTAAGGATTATAACTGTAAAGAATTGAAACACATCAAATATGTCTAAATTTATGAGGAAAAAAAATTTTTTTGAGACAGAGTCTCACTATGTCACCCTCTATAGAGTATGGTGGCGTCACAGCTCACGGCAACGTCTAATTCTTGGGCTTAAGTAATTTTCTTGCCTCAGCCTCCCAAGCAGCTCAAACTACAGGTGCCCACCACAACACCCAGCTATTTTTTTTACAGTTGCCATTGTTGTTTAGAAGGTGCAGGCTGGGTTCGAACCCACCATCCTCGATGTATGTGGCCAGCGCCCTACCCACTGAGCTACGGGCGCCGCTCAGGAAAAAATTTTTTTTAACTAATAGGTTGCTTTTGGAAAATGCTAGGGACTCATTATTTTGAAAAATGACAGATAAAGGGAAAGAATCAAGAATTTATCCTACCTTTCCCATGGGAACCTCAGGATAACATAATGGCAGATTAGGGGAAATTTCTCTCTAACATAGAAATCTTCTAGCTAATGAATGAGGAATAAGAAGATTAGAAAGAATATAACCATGTGGTAATCCCTAATAAAATAACAGATCTCTACAGACCATCAAGGACTGCTCACATCATAAAAGACAGACGAGTAGAAGTGACATGCTTCTTTTGGGAAGCACACAATACCACCTATGAGGTGGCGCCTGTGGCTCAGTGAGTAGGGCACCAGCCCTATATACTGGAGGTGGTGGGTTCAAACCCCACCCCGGCCAAAAAACTGCAGAAAAAAAATACCACCTATGAAGATATCCCCAAAATAGTCCAACTTGAATCTGATCAAAAACCTAGATTTAATTACTAAGTCACAGGAACTATAGAGGATAAAGAACTATGTCAAATGCCACAAGAGGAATGCAATCAGACTCTGGGAAACCTTACAGAACAAAAAAGTCCATTTATTTCAACAAATACATTTCAAGGAAAAAAAACAGTTGAGGACCACAGCTAACATTTGAACATAGAAAAGCTGAAAGATTCCCTTTAAGAACTGGGACAGATAAGAATGTACATTCTCATTACACTTATTCAATATAGTACTGGAAATTCTAGCTAGAGCAATTAGGCAAGAGAAAGAAATAAAGGGCATCTAAATTGGAAAGGAGAAAGTGAAATTGTCCCTGTTTTTGGACAACATGATTGTATTTATAGAAAAATCTTAAGACTCTATAAAAAAGCTCTTAGGACTGATAAATAAATTCAGTAAAGTTTCAGGATACAAAATTAATATATAAAAATCAGTACCATAAACAACAAGCTAGCTGAAAAAGAAATAAAAAAGGGACTCTGCTTTATGATAATTACCAAAAAACAAACAAACAAAACTAGGAGTAAATTTAACCAAGGAGGTGAAAGACCTCTACAAGGAAACTACAAAACACTGATTAAAGGAACTGAAGAGGCTTGGTGCCTGTAGCAGAGTGGTTATGGCGCCAGCCACATACACCAAAGGTGGCGGGTTCAAACTCAACCGGGCCAGCTAATCAACTGCAACAAAAAAATAGCCAGGCATTGTGGCGGGTACCTGTAGTCCCAGATATTTAGGAGGCTGAGGCAAGAGAATCGCTTAAGCCCAAGAGTTGGAGGTTGCTGTGAGCTGTGACATCATAGTACTCTACCAAGGGGGATAGGGTGAGACTTTGTCTCAAAAAAAAAAAAAGGAATTGAAGAGGAAACAACAAACAAATGGAAAGCTATCCATGCTTATAGATTGGAAGAATGAATGTTGTTAAAATGACAATACCGTCCAAAGCAATCTATAGATTCAAGGCAATCCCTATAGAAATACCAATGACATGATTCACAGGGAAAAAAAATCTAAAATTTAATAGAGAACCACAAAAAAAAAAAAAAAATAGTCAAAGCAATCCTGAGTAAAAAGAACAAAGCTGGAAGTTTCACACTACCAGACCTTAAAATATGCTACAAAGTTGTAGTAGCCAGAATAGCACAGTCCTGGTATGAAAACAAACACATAGAGAATAGAGAACCCAGAAATAAATCCACATGTCTACAGCCAACTGATTTTTGACAAAGGTACCAAGAACATTCCTTGGGGAAAGGGCAGTCTTTTCCATAAATAGTGCAGGGAAAACTGGATATTGGGATGCAGAAGAGTGAAAGTTGACCTCCACCTCTCACTTCTGTACAAAAGTCAACTCAAAATGGATGACAGAGCCAAATGTAAGACCTGAAACTATAAAACTACTAGAAAAAAAAGCAGGGAAATGCTTTTAGGACATTGGTCTGGGAAAAAGTTTTATGAATAAGACCTCAAAAGCACATACAATAAACACAAAAATAAATAAATGGGATTCTATCAAACTAAAATCTTCTGTATAGTTTGTTAAACAATATCCGCTAAAAGATAACCTGTAAAATGGGAGAAAATATTGGCAAACTACTCATTCAACAGGGAAATTAATATCCAAAATATGCAGGAACTCAAATATCTCTGCAGAAAAATAAAACAACTCTGATTTTAAAAATGGGATCTAAACAGGTATTTCTCAGAAGACGGTCTTTTGCCATACAACTGCCAACAAATACATGAAAAAATATTCAGCATTACTCAGGGAAATGCAAATAAAAACCACAATGGGGTAGCATCTCGCCCCAGTTAGGATGGCTATTATCAAAAGACAAAGAAAAACAAATGCTGATGAGGATGCAGAGAAAAGGGAACTCTTATACATTGGTGGAAATATAAACTAGTATAGTCTCTTTGGAGAAGATGTTACTATGGAGAACAGTATGGAGGTTGCTCAAGAAAGCAAAAATAGAACTATCATAACCCAGCAATCCCACTACTGGGAATTTATCCAAGGGGAAGGAAATCATTATATCAAAGAGACATCTGTACCCCTATGTTTATTGCAGCACTATACACAATATCCAAGACACGGAATCAACCTAGGTGTCCAACAACAGATAAGTGGATACAGAAAATGTAGTAGATAGATACACTGGAATACTATTCAGCCATAAAAAAACAATGAAATCCTATCATTTGTAGCAACATACTTGGAACTGGAGAAGATTATATTAAGTAAGACAAGAACAGAAATTTATACACTGCTTGTTCTCACTCATATGCTGAAGCTAAAAAAAGTTGATCTCATAGATGCAAAAAAATAGAACAGACAATATTAGAATCTGGAAGGGTGGGTGGAAGGGAGAGACGGAGAGACATTTGTTAAAGGATACAAGACTACAACTAGATAGAAGGAATATGTTCTATTGTTCTAAACCACTGTAAATAGACTACAGACTGTAATGATAGAAATGGTATAAGAGTTCCCTTTTCTCTGGATCTTTACCAGCATTCGTTGGGTTTTTGTCTTTTTGATAATAGCTATCCTAACTGGGATGAGATGCTACTCCATTGTAGTTTTGATTTCCATTTCCCTGATGGTTAGTAATGTAGAGTATTTTTGTGTATTTGTTGGCATTTGTATGGCAAAAGACCTTCTTCTGAGGAATATCTGTTCAGATCATTTGACCATTTTATAATATCTTAGTGAGGTATGTGGAACTTTGTCTAGGATGAGTTCGCAAACTTAATTGTCCAACCTTGTATAGTTTCACGTAATGATATTGGATTTTCCCAACACAAAGAAATGATAAATGTTTGAGATGATGGATATACTAATTACCCTAATCCGACCCCTATGCATTATATGTATCGAAACATCACTGTAGACATCAGGAATATATGTGATTATTATTTGTCAATTTAGCAAAAAAAGAGGTGAAAAAAGAGATGAGGAAACAAGAGATTAAAAGAGACTCAAAGCCTGGTGAAGTAGCCCCAGGACTCTGGAAGAGAGAGAAGGATGCCTTGAGGCCATCCCTTTTTTTGAAATCAGCCTGAGCAAAAGTGAAACCCTCATCTCTATAAATAATAGAAAAATTAGCCAGGTATAGTAGCATGTGCCTGTAGTCCCAGCTGCTGATGAGGCTGAGGCAGGCGGATCACTTGAGCCCAGGAGTTTGAGGTTGCAATATGCTATGATGACACCACTATACTCTAGCCAGGTGACAAAGTAAAACCTTGTCTAAAAAAATAATAATAATAGACTTGGTGTCTGTAGATCAGCAGCTAGGGCCATAGACACCGGGGCTGCCAGGTTCAAACCCAGCCCGGGCCTGTTAAACAACAGTGACAACTACAATAAAAAAAAATAGACGGGTGTTGTGGCAGGCACCTGTAGTCCTACCTACTTGGGAGGCTGAGGCAAGAGAATCGCTTAAGCCCAAGAATTTGAGGTTCCCATGAGCTGTGATGCCACGGCACTCTACCAAGGATGACATAGTGAGACTCTGTCTCAACAAAAAAAAAAAAGAGAGAGAGAGAGAGAGAAAGAAAAGAAAAATTAGCTGGGCATTGTGGAAGACCCCTGTAGTCCCAGCTACTCAAGAGGATGAGGCAAGAGGATCACTTAAGCCTAAGAGTTTGAGGTTGCTGTGAGCTATGATGCCACAGCCTTCTACCCAGGACAATAGAGTGAGACTCTGTCTTGAAAAGATAAAATAAAAGAATAAAATAGAATAGAATAGAATAGAAATTTAAAAATTAAATTATTTTATTTTCAATTATTATGGGTACAGAATAGTTGTATATATTTATAGGTTATATGTGGTGTTTCGATACAGGCGTGTGTATTGATACAATGTGTATTAATCAAATCAGGGTAGTTGGGGTATCCATCACTTCAAGTATGTAACATTTCTTTGTGTTAGAATCATTCCAAGTCTACTTTTTTTTTTTTTTTTTTGAGACAGTCTCACTATGTCGCCCTCAGTAGAGTGCTATAGCATCACAGCTCACAGCAACCTCAAACTCTTGGGTTTAAGTGATTCTCTTGCCTCAACCTCCCAAGTAGCGGGGACTACAGCTGCCCGCCACAACGCCCAGCTGTGTTTTTGTTGTAGTTGTCACTGTTGTTTAGCTGGCCTGGCAGGGTTTAAACCCACCAGCCCCAGTATATATGGCCCATGCCCTAGCCACTGAGCTACAGGCACTGAGCTTCTAAGTCCACTTTTTTTTTTTTTTTTTTTTTAGTTATTTTAAAGTACATGATAACTTATTGCTGACTATAGTCACTTCCCTGTGCTATCAAAGCCCTTCCCCCAGTGTGTCTGCTCTTCTTCTGTCTTTTATAAAAACATTGGTCGGGTGGGGCTTGTGGCTCAAGGAGTAGGGCCCCATATACCGGAGATGGTGGGTTCAAACCCGGCCCTGGCTAAAAAAAAAAAAAAAAAAAAAAAAAAATTGTCATGGGATTTAGAGCCTACCTGGATAATCCAGAATGTTCTCATCTTGAGATCCTTAATTTAATTACAACATCAGAAGTTTTTTGACTTTTTTTTTTTTTTTTTTTTATTGAGACAGAGTCTTACTATGTCGCCCTCAGTAGAGTGGTGTGGGGTCATAGCTCACAGCAACCTCAAACTCTTGGGCTTAAGCAATTTTCTTGCCTCAGCTTCCCAAGTAGCTGGGATATAAGTGCCTGCCACAATGCCCAGCTATTTTTTTTTTTTTTTTTTTTTTTTTTTGGTTGTAGTTGTTCTTGTTATTTGGCACGCCCAGACTGAGTTTGAACCTGCCAGTTCTGGTGTATATATGTCTGGTGCCCTAGCTGCTGAGCCACAGGCGCCCAGCTCAATGCCCAGACTTTTTTTGTTTTTGTTTTTGTTTTTGTTTAGCAGACACCAGTCTGGTTCAAATCCACCAGCCCTGGAACATGTGGCTGGCACCCTAACCACTAAGCTATGGGTGCCTAGCTTGTTTTTGTTTGTTTGTTTGTTTGTTGAGAGAGTCTCAAGCTGTCACCCTGGGTAGAGTGCCGTGGGATCATAGCAACCTTCAGTTCTTGGGCTCAAGTGATCCTCTTGCCTCAGTTTTTCTATTTTTAGTAGAGACAGGGTCTTGCTTTTGCTTAAGCTCGTCTAGAACACGTGAGCTCAAGCAATCCACCTACCTCAGCCTCCCAGAGTGCTAGGATTACAGGCGTGAGTCCCTGCACCCAGCCTATGTTTTGGTGGGTTTCTTTTTTTCTTCTTTTTTTTTTTTTTTTTGAGACAGAGTCTCACTCAGTCGTCCTGGGTAGAGTGCCATGAAGTCATAGCTCACAGCAACCTTAAATTCTTAGACTCAAGCAATCCTCTTTCCTCAGCCTCCAAGTAGGTGGGACTATAGGCACCAGCCAGAACACCCGGCTAGTTTACCTATTTCTAGTAGAGATGGGGTCTTGCTTTGCTCAGGCTGGTCTTGAACTCCTGAGCTCAGGGATCCTTTGGCCTCAGCCTCCCAGAGTGCTAGGATTATAGTCATGAGCCACTGTGCCCAACCTGAGATTTTTTTCTTTTTTCAAAATAAGTTCGCATTAACAGGTTCTGGGACATAGATATATCTTTGTGGGGCCCCTATTCAACTCAGTACACCTTCTGAATGTAATGTAACATGCAGAATATAGGATCTGTAACTTTTAGACATACATAGTTTCTCTTAACAGAAACACAAACAATGTTCTTTAACAACTTGGCTGAATAGTGAAAAGCTGTCCCAAAGCAGCAGCAGCAAAAAAGCCCAATCCTGATGAGCAACATTAATATGATTGTTTTTGTCCTTGCTGTCACAGCCACACAGAAGGCTCTGTGCAGACTGTGGTCTTATTGTCTCTCCCCTGGAAAGTTTCTGAGGCCCAGTATTCTGAGCTCTTAGGACACTAGAACACTGTGACATTTTGCCAAAATTTTCCAGTTAAAAAAGAAAGGATTATTTTGCCCAGGAAATTCTATCATCATTGCTAATGAAGAGAAAGATTGGAGAAGGAAGAAGAGAGGAAGCAGCACAGTGCCACGCATGGATAGGCAGACACAGCCTCCATCCTCTTTTCACCAGTAGAGAAACCCTCAAGAGTTTGTCCTTTGCAAGCCCGGCGCCTGTGGCTCAAGCAGCTAAGGCACCTGCCACGCACACCTGAGCTGGTGGGTTTGAATCCAAACAATAATGCCGGCAGCAACCAAAAAATAGCTGGGCACTGTGGTAGGCACCTGTAGTCCCAGCT
Source organism: Loris lydekkerianus (assembly GCA_963574355.1). Lineage (NCBI taxonomy): Eukaryota > Metazoa > Chordata > Mammalia > Primates > Lorisidae > Loris > Loris lydekkerianus. The sequence continues at coordinate 8,307 of CAUYPK010137409.1, forward strand.
ACTTGGGAAGCTGAGGCAGGAGACTCACTTGAGCCCAGGAGTTGCAGGTTGCTGTGAGCTGTGATGCCACAGCACTCTACCCAGGGCAATAGCTTGAGGCTCTGTCTCAAAAAAAAAAACAAAGTTTGTGTTTTGGAGCCCATATGGGGAAGCAGACTCCATCCCCTTGCTGACACCTCTGTATTTTTTGGTCCTTGCTCTTGCTCCAGCCATTCTATCTGGTATTGAAACATTGTAGCTGCCATAATAAATTACCACAAAGGGGGAGCTTAAAACAACAGAAATTTATTCTCTTATGGTTCTGGAGAGGAGACATGCAAAATCAAGTTATCAACAGGGTCTCATTTCCTCTGAAGACTTTAGCGGAGGATCTTTCCTTGCCTAAGGGTTAGTGTGGATATTTGTGCTGCTAATACACTTGCTTGCTTACTCATTCAATCAATATCTAAGATAACCAGAAGTTTATGTCCAGAAAAGTTCCAGAAAAGTATCTCTCTTCACCACCCCACTCCAGCTCCTCAAATCAGGGGACTCACCACATTCACCCACTGTAACATATTCAATTGTGTACAGACTCTCACCCCAGGATGAAAGTCAAATATGTAAAAAGTAACCTCTGGTTCCTTTTTGAGAAGAAAAAAATCAAAGTGATGAGAGTGGTGTTGGTGTTACAGTGATGAGCTGCCTTCCAAGGTGATAAGAGTCACAACCATATGACAAATGATTTATCGTATGATTTACTGTTTTATCATTATAAAGAGTTATTTAACATAAAGTATATAGACAGCATCCCCTGACCCAATTCTAAAAAAGGAAAGTCAAAGTTACTATTATGTGACAAATAATTGCCATTTCATTACTATCAATATTTATTGAATATTTAGAATTATACTCCAGGGTACCTGTAGTTCAGTGGTTAGGGTGCCAGCCACATGCTCTGGGGCTGGTGGGTTCAAACATGGCCTGGGCCTGCTAAACAAACAAACAAAATAGCCCAGCATTGTGGTGGGTACCTGTAGTCCCAGCTACTCGGGAGGGTGAGGCAAGAGAATCAATTGAGCCCAAGAGTTTGAGGTTGCTGTGAGCTATGACAGCACAGCACTCTATAAAAGATGACAAAGTGAGAGTCTGTCTCAATAAAAAAAAGATGAGGACATAGAATCCTATTCCCGGGAGTTTGTGCCATTTTGAAAATAGGTAGCTGAAAAGAGACCTATGTTCATCCTTGTTTTCATTTAGCACTGCTGTTATTTCATTAATGCTTAGTTAGAAAAGTAAATCCTGTATTATTAGTGAACTCTTCCCCAGAGCACACAGCCTCAAAGAGTGAATTCATCTTCCGGTTCCTTGCTTATTGTTCAGTGTGACAAATTATTACTCTGAGGGCGGTTACTAAAACTGTTCTGGGCTGGGTATGGTGGCTCATACCTGCAAGACTCTGTCTCAAACAAACAAAACAAAACAAAGGCTCCATGCCTGTAGCACAGTGGTTATGGCACCAGCCACATACACTAAGGCTGGCAGGTTCGAATCTGGCCTGGGACAGCTAAACAATAATGATATCTGCAATAAAAAAATAGCCGGGCGTTGTGGCAGGTGCCTGTAGTCCCAGCTACTTGGGAGGCTGAGGCAAGAGAATTACTTATGCCCAAGAGTTTGAAATTGCTGTGAGGTGTGATGTCATGGTACTCTACCCAGGGCGACATAGTGAGACTCCATCTCAAAAAATAGCCCAAGAGCTGGAGGTTGCTGTGAGTCCTGTGATGTCACGGCACTCCACCGAGGGCGGTAAAGTGAGACTCTGCCTCTACAAAAAAAAAAAAAAAAAATCATAATAATAATCATAATCATAATAATAATAAAATAAAAAACAAAACAAAATCTGTTCAATATTTACTTATCTGATAGTCTCACAGAGGAGGACCTGAAAGGAGACCTTTGGCAGCCCATCCACACCACACCCTCTCACGTCCTGCCCCTTCTGCTATGCTCCTCGGCTTGACTCTTCCCCCAAACACATCCCCTCTAGAAAGGAGAGCCTCCATCAACACCTAATTTTCAGTCTTTTACTACAACTTACTTCAAATTATTTTATTTTGAACTGTTAATGAGCTCTCTGAATCACTAACTAGGAAGCTGGATAAGCTGATGTCTAAGGATTCTTTCCACTTTTTTTTTTTTTTTTTTTTTTTTTTTGAGACAGGGTCTCAAGCTGTCCCCCTGGGTAGAATGTCCTGGTGCCATAGCTCACAGCAACCTCAAAATCTTGGACTTAAGTGATTCTCTTGCCTTAGCCTCCCAAGTAATTGGGACTACAGGCACCTGCCACAATGCCTGGCTATTTTTTGGTTGTAGTTGTCATTGTTGCTTGGCAGGCCTGGGCTGTCGATGTTGTTTGGCAGACCCCTCCAGCTCCGGTGTACGTGGCTGGCACCCTAGCTGCTGAGCTACAGGCGCCGAACCTGGATTCTTTCTATAATATCTTTAATCAAGCTGCTAAATGGAGGGCAAGTAAAACAGGGTATACTAGGACAACAAGAGTTTAGGAAATAACTAGCTATTTCTACTTGTCCATCTTTAAAGCCAGGATAACATTGTTTCGAGGTTGGATGCTATTGGTGGGTTTCACTTTTCCAAATATTTGGTGCTGTAATGTCTAAGCCCATCCGAATGGGTGATCATGTAGAAAGTAAGTCTGGACTCTTGAGTTGTTGATTCTTCCACCTTGACCAAGCAGGGTCTCCTTTTCACAATTAAGGAAATGGTTTAAGCAGCACTTTGTAGGCCTTTCAAATTAGGGCAATTCTAATTCAGATACTGACCCATGTGAAAAGAAAAACTGAACCCCAAAATGTCCTGGGGCAGGACAGTGGGCAGGTGGAATGTTTTAAATCAAAACTCATATATTGGGTGGTGCCTGTGGCTCAAAGGAGTAGGGCACTGGCCCCATATGCCACAGGTGGCAGGTTCAAATCCAGCCCCAGCCAAAAACTGAAAAAAAACAAAACAAAAACAAAAACCCTCATATATGAAAATAAAAAAGGCAGCCAGGTGCAGTGGCTCACACCTGTAATCCTAGCACTGTGGGAGGCCACAGCAAATGGATCATCTGAGCTCAGGAGTTCAAGACCAGCCCCAGGAAGAGTGAGACCCTGTTGGCACTAAAAATAGAAAATTACCCAGGAGTTGTGGTGGGCACTTATAGTCCCAGCTACTCAGGAGGCTGAAGCAAGGAGATCGCTTGAGCCCAAGAGTTTCAGGTTGCCGTGAGCTATGGCGCCTTAGCACTCTACCCAGGGTGACTGAGTGAGACTGTCTTAAGAAAGAAAAGAGTCTGAGAATAGTTGAATTAAGAAGGGTATCAAGGACAACAACTGATTGAAATTTGTGTAGCCAGAACAAGGCTTTCCAAGTCTCCACAGACCAGGCCTGCTGGTTCCCTACCTAGCAACCAAACAAGTCTGAGGAATCAGAGAAAACAACCTAAAAAATGAACCATAGACAAAAACTCACTTTACAAGAAAAACATATGATCTGACATTTGTCATTCAGATTTAAAAATAAAGTCCCTTTGACCTCAGAGAGGAATGGGCATCCTGCGATGCAGGCATGACAAAGGAGAGGCCTTTGTTGCTTCCCCTGGGTTGATAAGCAAGAAAAAAATACAGTTTGTTCTGGAAGTTGTGAGTGTAGAAGCTTGCTATCTGGACAAAATCTCCTTCGATTCCCTGCTGGGCAGCCCTTCCCCTCAGGTCCCCTGTAGCTCCTGCCTACAGGCCCTGAGACAGTCGTCTTCTTTACAGTTGATGAAGCATTGTTGAGACACCAGAGGGCACAGGTGGCAGGCCGTGACAGACTTAGCCCAACAGAAGGGATTGATCAGTACTCCCAGGACAGGGACAAGACAATCACAAACATAAAGCGTCTTTAGTGGCTCTTGGTAGGGCCTAGGCATGGGGTTCAGAGGGTAGTGGAGATTGGAATTGGCAATGTAATATAAAACAAGTTTATGGAGGTTTTTTATGCATATTTAATTACATGCCATTACACACTACAGACAGCCTCTACCCTGACCCCCTTCAAATAAATTTAAGACACTGAGACAAGAACAAACACCCTTCCTATTACATTCTCCATGTTCAAGACACATTATGGAATTTTACCCTTGCTATAAATATACATTTTCCATTTGATTTTCCTAATGTCTGTGAGCAAACTGCCGAGTCACTGGAAGAATTGATTAAATGGTCTCACTGGCAGTAGGGCACCATAATTAAAAAGCAGCCTGGGGAACTGGATGTCATTGGCATCTTTAATGTTTGCCAGACTATAAATTTGTCACTTAAAATATTAGAGTTATGTTCAGATGCACAAGCACAAAGGTTTAAGTTAGATGTTTGTGAAGAATTTTCCCCTACTTTATATATTAACATTTAGAACATTGATTTTAAATAATTGGTGATCTAACTTTGCATGGTAACCTAGCACATGCAGGTAGCTTGGGGTTCAAGTTTGGGGTCAGCCAATTACTAACTGGGCAAGTTTCTTTGGATAGCTCAGGGCCTGAAGCCTATTGAGCACTGTCAATAAACTTTGTTTTACCAGCAATTCCTGTTCAATCAGTATTTCATCCTTGTCTATTCTTAGTTATTACAGTCAAAGTGAGTTAAATAAATCAATGATGATCTTTAACAGGGGCATCCCTCCCTCCTTTCCTTGGAGGGAGGGGCAGTAACGAAAGTTCACACTAATTGAGCTCCACTACCTAAGATTGTGGAAATGATTTTTCAAGGAACCCAGAAACTGGCTCAGTAAAAGTGAAAAAAATTATATACATGTGTATATACATGTGTATAAATTATATACATGTCAACAGTTTCTCTCTCTCTCTCTCTCTCTCAGAGAGAGAGAGAGAGAGAGAAACTGTTGACATGAAAATCACAAAAAAAGGAAACTGAGTTTGAAAAAGAAAATAAGGCAATTCAAATTCTGCTTCTGAAATATCTTTGGCACCCGTCCTGCTGTCCTAGCTTAATGATCTCCACTATCTCCCACAGGGCCCCTGCCATCACCTCCCCAGAGGTCCCTCTCCTACCCATTTGCCACACCAGCCTTGCTTATGGCAGCCAGTGAAGGAGCATGGGTTTTGAAGCAACGTGTGGCCTAATCCTATCAGTATAGATTGGTATAGTTGTCTGTGTACATATTTATGGATATATAAGGAAAAACTGCTCACAGCATAATCCAAAAAATATTAAGAGTGGCTCTCTAACATGTGACAAATTCTTTTTATATTTTGGAAACACTGAAGATTGGAGAAACACTAGTTTTATAATAAGAAAATGATTACAGCTTCTTTTTAAAAAGAAGATAGAAAGCTTTCAAGGACATTCTACTGCAAACAGGATGAAGTCCAAAGTAATATTTAAGGTCCTCCACCCATGACCCCAGATTACTTTTCCAACATTATCTTCTTCTGTATCCCTGGCACAGTCTCTAAATTGCAAACACACAAGACATTATTTACTCTGAATTCAGCCTTCATAGTCTCACTTCCAAGCCTCCACCTATCCTGTTCTCACAGCCTTCCTCTTGAAGACTTCCTATGTCCTCTCCTTCCCCTACATCTAGAATTAAGCCTCTAGTAAGCATCTACAGCATTCATTTCATTTGGCTATGTAATATAATTAATCTTATCTTTCTTTTTCTTCTGCTTAAGTGGGTAAGCTCTTTAAAGGCCCATCTTCTTCCCGGAGTACCTGGCTAACTGCCTTGCACCCAAAGATATTCAATAGATGTTTGCTAAAATAAATTATAGAAGAAGTGCAGAGCATGATACACCTGGGGCAGGTGCAGAAGGCTTGAGGTAGGTTTAAAGAAGGACTAATATTCAGACAGAAATGGTACCTGATTACCATGGTATCATCATAGGTTAAAAACACAAGGACTTCTTCCCAGGGCACTGCAATCATTCTGATGTAGACTGATTGATACTACAGGATATACTATACATAGGATCAATACTATATTGATTCTAAATGTTTTCCTTTAAATATACCTTCTTATTTTGCACTTACATTAAGCTAAAAGGATGCAGTATTTACAATTTAAAAAGTTGTCTAAAAATGAAAACGTCGCTAGGTGCAGTGGCTCACATCTGTAATCCCAGCACTTGGGAGGCCGAGGTGAGTGGATTGCCTGAGCTCACAAGTTTGAGACCAGCCTGAGCTAGAGTGAGACCTCATCTCTAAAAATAGCCAGGTGCTGTGACGGACACCTGTAGTCCCAGCTACTTGGGAGACTGAGGTAAGAGAATCGCTTAAGCCCAGGAGTTTGAGGTTGCTGTGAGCTGGGATGCCATAGCACTCTACCGAGAGTGACAAAGGGAGACTTTGTCTCAAAAAAATAATAAAATAAAATTAAAAAAAAGAAAATGTCATCAGAAAATAAAAAGACAGTGTAGTGCCCATAGTTCAGTGGGTAGGGCACTGGCCACATACACCAAGGCTGGTGGGTTCGAACCCAGCCTGGGCCAGCTAAAATCAACAATGACAACTGCAACAAAAAATTAGCCGGACATTGTGGTGAGGCTGAAGCAAGAGAATTGCTTAAGCCTAAGAGTCTGAGGTCACTATGAGCTGTGATGCCACAGCACTCTACTGAGGGTGACATAGTGTGACTCGTCTCAAAAAAAAAAAAAAAGACAAATGACAAACTGGGAAAATATAATATATATAACAAAAGGTTAATAACTACACATAAACAAGCAAAATATTAATAAATAGGTAATGGAGGAAAGGCAATTCACAAAAGAACAAATCCAAATAGACAGTAACAGGAAAAGTTTAACTCTGCTATAATAAAATAAACGTGAATTAGAGTAAGATACAACTTTTTGTGTTTCAAGTTAACAAATTAAAAGATACTACTCAATGTCAGTGAGGGAAAAACAAGTTACTTTCATGGAGCTGTAATTTGGGATATAATTTAACAGTAAGTTTCAAGAGTCCTAAAAATAATTAACATCGTTTGACCTAATAATTCTACTTGTAGGATTCTATCCTAAGGAATTAATCAGTTTTATATAAAGTTTTATATATCAGCAGCACCATTCATAAGAATTGAAAATTAGAAACAATGTAGACAAATAAGAATAAGAAAACAAAGTATAACACAGCATTTAATTGATGCTATTATTAAATATATATATATATATTTTAAAAAGAATAGTTACTGTCTTCGGGGAGAAATGCTTACAATATAAAGTGAGGGGGGAAAAAGGTTTAAATTGTATGCATCAGGAGATAGGGCTGGATTTAGAAATTGCCTCTGGGGATTAGGATTGGGGAAAAGGAGACCCTTCACATTTTACTGTTCTTTGACTTGTTTTTTTGAGACAGAGTCTCACTATGTTGCCCTTAGCAGAGTGCTGTGCATCACAGCTCAAAGCAACCTCAAACTCTTGGGCTCAAGCAATTCTCTTGCCTAAGTAACTGGGACTACAGGCACCCACCATAGTGCCCAGCTATTTTTTGTTTGTTTGTTTGATTGGTTGGTTGTGGTTGTCATTGTTGTTTGGCAGGCCCAGGCTGGGTTCAAACACGCAAGCTCCGGTTTGTGTGGCTGGCAACCTAGCTGCTGAGCTACAGGCACTGAGCCTGTACTTTTACTTTTCAATGAATAATAACAGAAGTACCTATACCACTAATAATAATTTGAATAATTACTGTAGGCCATGCATAATTCTAAGTGCTTTGTCTTTATTTTCCTACTTAATCCTCACAACCACCTTAGGAGGTAAAGCATGATTTTCATCCTGGCTTTACAGAGAAGAAAACTGAAGAACAGAGAAGTCAAGGCACCATATGCTGCCTCTGGTTATATATTTGTCAAATATTTGTAGTACTGTGTTTGTAAATTAAGAAACTAATTCCAGGTCGGGCATGGTGGCTCAAGCCTATAATCCTTGCAATCTGGGATGCCGAGGTGGGTGGATCGCCTGAGCTCAGGAGTTGGAGACCAGCCTGAGTAAGAGCAAGAGCAAGACTTCAAATCTCTAAAAAATCTCTAGAAAAAAAAGAAAGAAAGAAAGAAAAACTAGTTGGGCTTTGTGGGGGGAACCTGTAGTCCCAGGAACTCCAGAGGCTATAGCAAGAGGATGGCTCTAATGAGTTTGAGGTTGCTGTGAGCTATAATGATGCCACAGCACTCTACCCAAGGCAACAGAGTGAGACTCTGTGGAAAGAAAACAAAAAGAAAGAAGGAAGGAAGGGAGGAGGGAGGGAGGGAGGGAGGGAGGGAGGGAGGGAAGTGAAGGAAGTGAAGGAAGTAAGGAAGGAAGGAAGGAAGGAAGGAAGGAAACTAATTCCACCTTTGCCCCAGCAGTTCCCTGGGCTAAGAAAACTCTTCCTTGTCTATGTAACTTCCTGATCTCTTTCAAGTCCTTCTTTGTCACCTTCACAACATGTCCTACCCTGACTATTCAGTTCCAAGTTGCAACCATTCCCCCATCTGTTTTATCCTGCTCTATTTTATCCACAGTATTTACCTAGCATATTATAGTTTTCAGATTCACCATATTACTTACTTCTGTTTTCCACAATGTATGAGCTCCACTAGGTCCGGTTATGGGTGTGGGTGTTTAATCTTTCTTGCTAACGGATATACTTCTGCTGGAAAAGATCCTGGCACAAACTAGATGGACTAAATGAAGTTTAAAAACTATAGCATGCCCCTGCTGTTGCTTTATTTAGCATGGACATGTATACGTGTGTGTGTGTGTGGGGGGGAATATTTCAAATGTTAATGGTGATTTCAGGTGACTTTTTTTCCTTCTTTATGTTTTCCAGTAATTTTGTTCCCAAAATTGTATATAAAATGTATTATTTTATAATGAGAAAATTGCTCTTTAAATCGTCTCTCAAAGCCTCCTTTAATGAGCATGGCACCCATAGTGAATTGTTTTACTGTAAATTGAATGAAGCCGTCCCCCTGAATGAAACTCAGTGGAAAACTGTAGAGGTGCTGATGTCTTTTTAAAAACAATTGTTGCTTTTAAATCATGGCAGGTATTTTTAGTGGTTAAATATTTCTTACAAGATTAAAAATCCATTCCTTCCTGGTCGTCCGCAGCATCCCTAGTGAACACACACCCACTTAGCAACCGGGAGGCGAGCTAATGCGCGCTGCGCCTTTAATTCCAAGGTTGGGGCGGGGGGATTTCCGCTCCCCCAGTCCCTCCGCATTGCTGGTGGCAGCTGTCACCTGTAAGGCGAGTACCGCGAGTGGGGCGATGGAGCCCGGCGCCCATTGGACAAAATATAAAAGGAGAAACCTACTCCAAAGGCTGAGGGCCCGGCAGGGCGCTGGCGGTGGGCTCTCACCGCAGCCCCCAGCGCCCTTGGCCCGGCGACACAGCGGCCAGGAGGCGTGGGCGTGACCAAGACGCAACTCCGGGTACACGCCCGTCCCGCCGCGGTGAAAACGATCAGGTGAGTGCGGCCGAGACAGACCAGACTCTCAAACCTCCGCTCCCGCGCGTCCCTGGGGGACACCTGTCCCAGCCGCCGGGAACCGAGAGCCAGCGGGGTGACCCCGGTTCCCCTCCGGGACCCGGACTTGACCATGGCGCTAGCCGCCGCCGCAGCGGCTGCGGCCGCCGGGGTGAGCCAGGCTGCAGTGCTGGGCTTCCTGCAAGAGCGCGGCGGCAAGGTGCCCAACGCCGAGCTGCTGAGCCGCTTCAAGCCGCTGCTGGACGCCGGCGACCCGCGCGGCCGAGCCGCCCGCAGGGACCGCTTTAAGCAATACGTCAACGACGTGGCCGTAGTGAAAGAGCTCGACGGCGTGAAGTTCGTTGTGCTAAGGAAGAAGCCACGGTCCCCAGAGGGACCAGGGCCCTTGCCCTCCTGCACCCCCGCGGCACCAGCCCCGCTGTCGCAGGCCACTCTTGGCTCTCCAGGAGAACACTCAGCCCCAAGAGCTCTATCTTTGGCCTCCGTGCAGCGGCCGTTGGTGGACTCGCCAGAGGACCTAGCCCAGCCATCAGAGCAGCAAGACGCCCCCGGGGCTCCGGCCTCTGAGCCCACTCAGCCAACTCGGGAGCTGTGGTCAGGCTCGGCCCCTCAGCCAGGGGGACCCGCCGACCCCCAGGTGCCAACCTTTCAGCTAGCCCAGCCTGCAGAGGGACTCTCCGCAGACGTGTCCCCACCGTCTCGGGCACCGTCGGGGGTTTCGACCAGCGTGGAGCTGCCAGCCCCGCCGCCCGCCGCCCCGCGTGCGCCGCCGCAGAAGCCCTGCATGCTGCCGGTGCGCTGCGTCCCGGGCCCCGCCGCGCTCCGGCTCCGAGCCGAGGACCAGGGCCTGCGCCGGCAGCTGTCGGAGGAACCGAGCCCGCGGAGCTCCCCGCTGCTGCTGAGGCGGCTGTCGGTAGAGGAGTCCGGCCTGGGCCCCGGCCGCTCCCCGCACCTGAGGCGCCTGTCGCGTGCCGGCCCGCGTTTGCTGAGCCCCGACACCGAGGAGGTGCCCGCCGCGCCGCCGCCGTCCGCCGTGCCCCTGGAGCCGTCCGAGCACGAGTGGCTCGTGAGGGCGGCCAGTGGTCACTGGACCCACCAACTCCACGGGATGCTGCTGCGCGACGGCGGCCTGGCTGCCAAGCGCGACTTCATCTCTGGCTTCACGGCCCTGCATTGGGCCGCCAAGAGCGGCGACCGGGAGATGGCGCTGCAAGTGGTGGAGGTGGCGCGGCGTGGGGGCTCGCCAGTCGACGTAAATGCGCGCTCGCACGGCGGCTACACACCCCTGCACCTGGCCGCTCTGCACGGCCACGAGGACGCCGCCGTGCTGCTAGTGGTGCGTCTGGGTGCGCAGGTGCACGTGCGTGACCACAGCGGCCGTCGCGCTTACCAGTACTTGCGGCCCGGCTCCTCGTATGCGCTGCGACGCCTACTCGGCGACCCGGGCCTGCGAGCCACGTCGGAGCCAGATGTGACCTACGGTGGAAGTGGCAGTATTGCGACCCGCCGTCCAGTGCAGGTAGCTGCCACCATCCTCGGTTCCACCACCAGTGCGTTTCTGGGTGTCCTGGCTGACGACATGATGCTCCAGGACCTGGCCCGTGGCTTGAGGAAGTCCAGCTCCTTCAGCAAATTTTTGAGCGCCTCGCCCATGGCTCCACGTAAAAAGACAAAGACCCGCGGTGGCCTGCCAACCTTCTCTGAAATATCTCGTCGACCTACTCCAGGGCCTTTTGCTGGTCTAGTGCCCAGTCTGCCTCCCACAACCTGATGGTCCCAGGGGCTATGGCCTGGTTGATCTATCCAGACCTCCACCCACAGTCTAAGCCTATCCAAGGCTGGGGCCTAATATCTGCAGTCCCATTCTGTTTCCAGCTTTGTCCACTGCAGCCCGTTTTACCCAGATGGGCTTGCACCTCCAGTTTCTGTCTCAAGCTTCACCTGTCTCCAGAGATTCCAGATCTCAGTAAGAGTCTCCTATGAAGAACTCTAGTAGTCAGGCCTGAACTCATGAGACTTGAAATTTAGGGTTGAAGGTGAAGGGGCAGCAGCTGGTCTGGCCCCTGAATGCCTCCAGTACCTACACAGCCCCAAGCCAGAACTAGAGCTAGGGTCTCTTTAAATATTTGAAGGTTTCATGTTGTTTATCAGCTTTAAGATATGTGGTAGTTTTGTAATTTGATGCTTTTATTCTGTTTTTAAATTGAAATGAGGTAAGGCAACTTTCATAACACCCTTTTGAAATTATATTTTTCCAGTCTTAGGCAAAGTGCTCAGACATTTTCAATTTTTTGCTAAGCATTTTGGAATTCTGTTTAAAAAATAGATTATCAAGATCTAAACGAAATTTGTCCCAACCAACCAACTCTTTAAAGTTTTATCTACCTCACTTAAGGCAGTCAGGATTATAAGGAGTCTTGAATGCAGAATAATCATTGTGACCATTATGAATGTAATTAATTTTAGTTGTACTGTGAAGGCTAAATATTTGGAAACAAGTGCACCTTGGGAGTAAAGATGACAAAGAGAAAAGAAACATTTTGGGGGTGGTACCTGTGGCTTAAGGATTAGGGTGCCAGTCCCATATGCCTGGGGTGGGAAGTTCAAACCCAGCCCTGGCCAAAAAAAAAAAGAAGAAGAAACATTTTGGCAATTATTTTAAAATTGTAGTTTTCTTCATAGTGAAATATAAATGAGTGTTTGGCACTGGTGGGTGACTATTTTGATTTGGTACGAATATTTAATTTTTTTTATTGTGATTTGTGACTTGCACCTTCGTATCGTTTCTGAATCTGTGGTTTCCAAATCCAGCTTAGCCATAAAGTGAATATTCAAAGAAAAAAAAGTCATAGCATTACCCAAGAAAAATAACTGATTAAATAGTAATGGAAAAATAAATAAATAGCAATGGATACAATTAAAGAGCAAGTATTTTACATGAAAGTTCTGTAAAGCTGGGCAAGGTGACTCACACCTGTAATCCCAGCACTTGGGATGCCGAGGTGGGTGGATTGCCTGAGTTCATAGGTTGGAGACCAGCCTGAGCCAGAACAGACCCTGCCTCTAAAAATAGCTAGGTGTTGTCACGGGCACCTGTAGTCCCAATTACTTGGGAGGCTGAGGCAAGAGAATTGCTTTACCCCAAGAGTTTGAGGTTGCTGTGAGCTATGACACCACAGCTACCAAGGACAACAAAGTGAGACTCTGTCTTAAAAAAAAAAAAAAAGAAAAAAGTATATGATATCCATTAAAAAAAATTGAAAGCAGAGGACTTATTCTAAAATAGCAAAAGTAGAATCTCTTCGCTCAGTGAACTTGGATGAGTGGCTTAACTTCCCTGCGCCTTTATTCCTATCTGTAAATTGAGGTTGTAGGGTTGTGAGATTTCCCAGGTTCAACACAGTGTAATTATAATGTATTTATTTCCTGTTTTAAAGATGTGGAATATATTTACTCAGACAGCCATTTTTCTATCATATTCTGATATGCTCTAATTTTTCAAATTGTGTTTGCATGTTATTAGTTATATTAAAGTGTTTGTGGCACAGGGTAATGAGCCATTCTCTCCCCATGTGTATCAGTTAAGGCTTTGAAATTATTTAAGGCAGTCCTTCATGGAATGTTTTTATTTAAGCAATGAAATAAACAGTCTTCTGTTTGTTCCTGCTTATGTGGTGATGTACTTCCCTTAAACATTCTCCAGCTTTTACTATTGTATTTGTTTTTCTTAGTGTTTTCCTTTTTCCTTCATTTCTCTTCTGCCTCTTTGAAGCAGTCGGTTTTTGAAAGAGTTCGGTTTGCTCTGCAAAGTGAAGGAGTCAACCACACTTGGATATGGTAGCCAAGAATACAGATAAATGTAGACCCTAATCTGAACCTTCCCACTCGCCTGGGACTGTAGCTAATTTGCATAAAATATTTTAAAATGCAAATTAAATCTGCCTCTGCAGAAAAATTGTAGGAGGTACAATTATAGTAATCGGAGCTGAAGATCTAGAAGACAAACTATTAGAGGACTGATGGAGACGTGGTTACAAGGTCACAGACATAGGTATGACCTACATAAAGAAAAAATTTTAACCAAGGCGGTAAAGTGATAATAAAAAACAACACTGCTTTTTCCTTGGAGGCCAAAGGTTTCCCATCCCAACCCCACCCTGCTTTCTACTCTTAAGGCAATTCAGCTAGTAATAACTGTCAAGAGGAGAATCATTCCTTTTAATGGAGGAGAAGTTAATTGTTAATGTAGATGTGTATGAGTCATATGCATAGCAAGCTTTTTGATAAAGCTTTACATTGTCTTCAGTGGAGGTTGGGGGTAATTCTTGAGCACGCTGCACTTACCTAATAAAGATCAAGGACAATACTTATACTGTAGAACCTGCATTTATCAAGTGCTGGGCACAGTTCAAAACTCTGTAGGTATTAATCACAACCTTATAAGATATGTACTATTTATATCTTGGTTTTAAAATGAGGAAACTGAAGCCTAGAAAGGTTGGGAGTAACTCTTTGTTCAGGCCCAAAGTTAGTAAGTGGAGAAGCCAGATAGGATCCTGATGCTGGGATAGCATTGCGGGTTCTCATTTCGTGAGGCTGTCACAGGAAGTTAGGGTGGTCTTATCTCTGCCCCTTTATTCATTTAGTGTCGGGCAAGTCACCCAATTCTCCAACCCCCCATCTCCCTTACTGTGGGACAGAAGACAGGCCATGCCTATCCTACGGGCTGTGGGGAAGGAAGAGCATATGGAGTAAGTAGGTGGAGCTCCTTATAAATTGCAGCACCACCCTGAAATATTACCAGGAGAGCATAGTTGGTTCCATGGGGAGTAAATGGCTGCATTCCAAACAGCTCTAGCTTGTGGATTTGCTTTGCAAGACCACAGTTCTTTTATCATGTTAGTATCTGTATACAGAAACAACTCTGCTAGGGAAAATGTATTCTCACAAGAAGAAAAATTAGCCCATGTTCTGTATGTGATATCACTTTAGTTAAAGTGCCAAAAAATATAACACATTTAAGAAAAGGGAAAACTGTATTAAAATTGTAACACTCAAGTCATGTTTGACTTCTCCAATTTTTTTGCACCCTCTGTAGCAATAATGTCTTAAATGAAATTCCTGGCATCCCTGCTCCCACCTATAAGAGCTGAATCGCTGCCATTCAACCAGCTAGGCTAAAACCTGCCCTCGACACACAGTTAAGGCCTACCTCAGACCAATATCTCACTCTTTTTTGGCCTTTTCCTGGAAGAAATTATTTAACCATTTAAAATGGTTTCATAATTAGATTCTCTATTGCCCTCCAGATAGCCTTTTGCCTTCAACAGGCCTCACCCTAGCTGGGAACTGCCACACCTCTGGACTTCAACCTGTAAAACGGGGTGCCCTCGGGTGTGCCTTCAGGGAAAAGGGAACAAAGAGACAGGGAGATCCCCACATTTCCCCCAAAGAGGAAAACTAATTCTCCCAGAAAGTGGGTGCTGATTTAAATATCAGAGACAACAGGTAAACGCCTAATGTGACCGTCTAGACAGTAGTCAGTCTGTGACAAGGGTCCTAAAAAGGATTGCTTTATTGCAACTGCCGCTTCCGGTATTCCCCCGCCCCCAAACTCCCCTCTCACCTCTTTCTGAGGCCCTCAACCTCTTCTGACCTAAATTTCCTCAGAAGCTTGTGATTTACAAGTGAACGAGCAGCCGGGCAATTTGTCCCCGTGAGGTTCCCCGACGCCAGCCGCTCGCAGAGGTACGCTTTGTGCTGAGTAGAATGTTCCTGACAGATTGCGCGCCGGTTTGGGGCGCTGCGGAACACCGCTTTCCTCTTCTATTTCCAATTTATAGTCTGAAGGTTAAAAGTACACTAATTAAATCCATATTAGGAGCAGTGGGGGCGGAATGAGGCGACCGCGCAGCTGCCTGTTGCCCGGCAACAACGCCAGCCCCAGCCGCCCGCCCCGAAGCCGGGGGCGCTGCAGCTAGCGGGCCCGGGCGCGGGCGGCTGAAGGGGGTGGGAGGCAGAAAGCCCAATAGAGACCCCGTTACCCTCTTTCCAGCCTAGGAAACCGTGTAAGGCTCTTTTGATACTGATGCTCGAAATCAACATCCCCACCTTCCCTCTCCCCCGTTTCTCATTAGTCAGCAACCTTTCAACGAAGGCCTAGTGGCAAAGGAAAGCAAGCCCGGCTTTTCCTGCCTGGCTGGCCAGAATTTCCTTCCGACGTCCAGCTTCCAGGCCTAACAGGGTCTCCTCTCATTAGGGCAAGGCAAAGTCCTTGTAGCTAGCCCAGAGGGCCTGGTTGCAGGGGAGGCTGCGGGAGGCAAAGCGTGGGAGGAATCCTTCTCCATAAGGAAAACAGTGCCCCCTGCTGGCAGTGCCCTGGAGGACAAATCCACCCGGCTTCTGGTCCCCAAAAAGTCTCGGAATCTGTGGTATGGATCTGGAACGTCTGTGGTGAGTTCATTCTGGACCTCTGAAAAAGTAACTATATGGGAGGGGGGAAAACGATGCAAGAAGGAGACAGGCAAGACAATATGACACGCGCAGGAAGTGTGGTCTTACTTTGGAGTTCTGCGGATCTGGCAGGGACGAGCACAGAAGCCTCAGATTTATTTCCCCATAGAAAACCTCACCACAGAAGCAATGTCCACGTCAATGGGAAGGTGGCAGACCCCACCTCCACCCCACTCCCGCATTCCCCGAGCCCAGGGTTGGGAACGCTTTGCCTGAATTCCCACTGGCTTAATGGACGACGTCAAATGTGTCCTAAGAAGATCACAATGAGAGAAAGTAATGGGGAGCGCACAGAGGGGAAAGGCAGCAATTAGTAGCTTCTGAGCGAGCGTGCTTGGCTGAAGACCTTGGAACGCTCACCCTGCCCACAGTGTTCAAAGGAGAGAAGCAAAGCATAATGTTAGAACCCGTAATGGCCTCAGCAGGAGCCCCATATGTTTTTTATAAAACGGCACAATGTGAGCATTGTTCTGTGCTCAATAGCGCAACTGTTATAACTAATGCTTTTGGTATGAATACGACCATTTAAAATTCCCAACCAGTTGCACTTAGTAACAATACGCATCAGAAAACAAGCCCAGGAGCAGAGATTTTTCTCACTTTGGGGTCACTTGGTTTTAAATACACATACACTTGCCTTTTAATGTGCCCAACTGTCAAAAATACACCAAATATTTGCAGAATAATGACAATGTTCTTGTCCCTGGGACTCGTAGCTACAAATACTGTAGCAGATTTTCATGTGTGTATCTGAGAACCTGTGATTCTGTGTACACAGGGCTAGTATGCAAATGGAGTTTGTTTTAGGTGTCCTACCACCCAGCCTCTTACTTCCCACTCCCACCCCCCCAGATCAGCCTTGCTGGCACACAGTAACAGCTGCCCCTCCAGGTCCTTCTCCCCACACCTCAGCTCTCACTTTGCACTGCCCCCCTCAGGCCTGGCTGTCTCTGGAGGAGAGGAGGATAAACTCAGTTTTGATACATAATTAAAAAAGGAAAAAAAGTTCTGAGTCTTGTAATGAATATCCCCAAATGTCCACGTATATTGAACATTTATTTGTCAGGGTATTTAGGGAGCAAGCATCTGAGCCCATTTTCAATTTGGGAGGAATTTCCTATAGCTAGGTCCTGAAGGGAAGGATGACCTCTACTTTCACTACTGAAGGTGGGAATTTGGCTAAAACCAACTAAGGAACCCTGGAGTCAGCCAATCAGACCCTGGTTTTCACAGTAGTGATGTAGTTTCCAGAACAGATTGCTGACAGCAGTCTGTGGGGGCCCAGCTTCTACTTGCTCCCTTCCATTTTCAAGCGTGGTTCTCCAGGCTTCCTCGCATCATTGCCAGAGCTGACTGATACTCTGCCAACAAATGCCCCTTCTGTTCTGGTCAGACAGGGCCATGCCTGTGTTTGTAAACAAGAACACCTTCCCCGGCCCCCAGTTGTGCTGCAGATAACACAGACATTTCTCTTATTAGTTTTTATTGAAGAGGGGGGAAAAAAGGCTGTTTTGCACCTTAAGTTGAAGTGCTCCTCAGACTTGCCTCTCCTTCCACCAACTAACCCGCACAGCCCCTCTCTCATCACACAATGGGGTAATACTGCAGTTTTTAGGAACCATATGTTCGTTACCAAATAACCCACAGATTTGGGTAAGACCAATGAGAACACTTTGAAGGGATATCCTGGAAGGTCTGGACTGGGTCCTCCCCACCCCCCTCAAGGGAAAAGCACCGAATAAACCAGCATCACCCAGTTATGTGGGTGTGATGAGGGATGCTGCCTCCAACCACCGGTAACTAGTTAAGGGAAGGAGGTAAGGGCTGCTTGTCCAGAAGACAGGTCTGTGGGGGCTGGGCCGGCCTGGGAGACGGATAATGGCCAAGGTCGCTACTGACCGCGTCCAGTTGGTCCTGAAGGAAGCGGACACGCTCGTCTAGGCTGCGCTGCTGGGCCAGGACAGCAGCCTTGCCAGCGAGCAGGGCGCTATAGGCACGCAGTTCCTCCACGGGCAGTGCCCGACCCAGCACCTCACGCAGAGCTCGCTCGCGCCGTGCCACGTGCTCCTTCAGCTCCTTGGCGTCCTCTTGCTGCCGCTGCAGGAGCTCGAGTCGCCGCAGCAGAGAAGCCTGGAGCAGGGAGACCGCATTGCCGCTCCAGGGATGGTTCCAGACGACAGACCCCTCACCGCCCTGCTCACCCCGGCCTGAACCCCCTTTACCCGCTCATCAGGGTCTCCGTCGGAGCCCGCCCAGGCCAGGGCGCGACGCACACGGGCTAGGCGACTGCCTAGCAGCAGCAGCAGGCCAAGCACGCGCTCTAGGTCAGCCATGAACCGGCTGAACCGCTCCAGCTCCCGGGGCTCACAGGCCCGGTTCACTACAGCCTCTAGAGCCGCCTGGCTCCTGGCCAATGTTTGGGCCGCCCCCTGCAGCCGCTCCTGCTCGGAATGAAGGTCCCACAGCATCTTTTGGAGGAGACTGGCTAGCTCCACCTGCAGGGAGGGTCTGGGTACTCAAGCTGTCGCTAGGCCCCTTACTTCTTTGCCCAGATTCTGGACTCTTGCCCCACCCAGCTTCCACCAACCCCTCCACACTTACTTTCTTGGCCTGGATGCTGTTGTTTGGTGCTGGGAACCCCTGGCCACGTGGCTGGTCAGGCACAGGGTTAGTGGCAGAGTTTTCAAGACTAGCTTCCTCCTGAGAAGTTGGCGGGAACTGGGTGAAGCTTAATTGATAGGACCTGGGGACAAAGCCAGACCTCCTTAGGTTGTTCAACCCCCCAGACTTCAGGTGCTTAGAATCAGAAGTCCCTGGTGTCCCTCACTCACCTTGGCTGAGAAGTACCAGCAGCCTCCTCTCCAGCCTCTCCACAGGCTGGCCTCATTGCAGCCCAGACATGGGCTAAAGGAATCAGCCCATCCAGCAGGCCTAGGGGTGGCTCTGGGCTAGGCTGGAAGGCAAGAGTGTCACTCAGAGAGGGATTCAGTCTGGCCAGCTCCTGAACCAGCTCCTCAAGGTGTTCACTGAGACATGCTGGCCTGGAACCAGGCTGGCCAGTGGCCCAGGCCAGGGCAAAATGGTAAGAGGGCTCTGGGGCATCAACTGGCAGACGTTTGAGATCACTCTCTGTAGCTGCTGGGGGGTCAGTAGTCAGCAGTCCAGTGGGGTCAATAGTTGGGATGTCACCATTTGCAGTCCCAGAGGGGCTACAGCTTGTGGGCCTGGAAACATCAACAGAACCTTTTGCTCCCTGCCAGCAGTCCTCTGCCCCTGCAGTTCCTGGGTACTTAGAGAGGTTATCTTCTGGGGAGATTTTAGCCTGGCCAGTTCCATACTGTTGGTCAAAGGCATGGACACTGGAAGCAGAAGAGACAATAAATCAAAAAAAAGCTCCAGCCACAGAAGAGGGATATCCCCCAAGGGCTGCCTGCTCCCACCCCCACCATCTAAGCTTCCAGGCTCCAGTTAGGAGAGGGTTCCATGCCCCTTTGCCATTATTGTAGATGTGTTTCAGGGAGAGATGTCACATAATGCTTGGAAGCAAGAGGGAATGCACCTGGTTGAGAGCCCTGGGGGGGCGTGGGAGTCTGGTGGTGATCTCATTCTGACCAAGAGGGCTTCTTCCAGGAACATTTCATCATCAGAAACAGAGGGGAGTTGGGCAGACACAGTGCAGATCTCTGAGACCGTCTGCTCACAGTTGGCAGGGCTGCACTGGGGGACCTCTGCAGGACACACCACTATAGTCTCCTTCTGTGTCAAGAACCTAGAGGCAGTGACCCCACACTGACCACAGTGACCAGGGTGGAAACTTTTGGTATTGCACCAGGGAGACAGGAGGGTGTTCAGTGTGCAAAAGACAAAGCTCAAACTGAGAGTAAGAAGGTGCCCTCCCCTCTCCTTTCTCAGGCAAGATCTATGAAAGCTGCTTCCCCTACCCAACTTGGTCTACAGAGTGGCCCATGTCTCTCACCTGGAAAATTTGGTCTGAAACAATGATCTGGGGGTCTCTGTTCCTTGGAGAATAGCCTGGAAAGGTGAACATTCAACTGAAACGTTGCTGGAGTTTTCATTTTCCCAGATGCTGCACCCCCTTCACCACCAGCCTGAATCCCCCATCTTCCATACCTGGACACTGGGCACGGCCCCTCCTGAACCTTCCCAGGGATTCAAGACTTTGCCTGGAGCGCTCCGACTCTGACTGGCAGGCCCATAGGCATCAGCGAGTTTCAGGGACCAGGAGTGTTGGTCCGCTGTTCTTTGGGGCTGAGTCTTGAGCAGCCACCCTATCTGGTGATCTTTGAACTCGGCCAGCGAGGTATGCTGCAACTCCTGGAGCTGGGGCCGAGTGAGGCCAGAGCTGGAGCAGACCTCACGCATACATCCCCCTACCGGCATACTCCCCTGACCCACGCGGTCCAGCTCTCCAGGCTCCGAGAAGCACCATGTCCGCTGCGGGCTGGTGAGGCGACCCCGGCCGGCGGTGCCCAACGCGGGAGTCGGGAAGGGCGCCGGTTCCACCGCCCCGCCAGGGTGGCTCAGCGAGGCGGAGCGCGAGTGCGCCGCCGGGGGCCGCGCGGGGGCCGCGGGCCGCAGCCGGGCGGGCAGGCTCATGCGAAGCTCCTTGCGCTGGAAGGACGTCTCTCGCAGCACGCGGCGCTGCGCGCCCTGCAGTCGCTGACGGTAGGCTGCCCTCGAGGCCGGCGGGCTGGGCGGCTCTGCGGCCCGCGCGGCAGCTTCAGCCTCCGCTGCCAGCGCATAAAGCAGCGGGGTGGCGTGCCTATTTAGTGGCCCGGGAGCCCCATGCACCTCCGGAGGCGGCGGCTCACTGCGTGGAGCGACCGCGGACCCAGGCCGCGGCGATGCGCGAGGGACGGTGTCGGCCGGGGCGGGGGCCGGGCCGCCCCAAACCACACGCACGTAGTCCCAGTCTAGGTAAGGAAGGTCTGCCCCAGGCGACGGCGAACGCGGCTCAGGGCCACCAGAGGCCGCGGAAAGAGAGCTGTAGGCCGAGTCTGTGCGCATGGACAGCCTCCTGAGGTCCAGGCTGCGAGTGGAGGAGGCTGGAGAGGCGCGGTCGCCCCCAGCACCCAGGGCTTCCATGGCTGCACAGATGGGCGCTGAAACTGGCTGGCTCCGTAGGTCCTGGACAAACACAGATGGAGTGGTGGTGAGGAGTTCCAGGTAACTTTAGAACAGCCTGCTGGCCCCTCCACCACGGAGAGCTAGGCGCTTACGGGTCTCCTCTATGATCGCACTATTCCTAGCGCTGGCATCCCCCCTCTCCTGGATTTTCGTGGTCACCCTGGAGTCAGGGATTACATGAACACTAGGACCAGTCCCAAGAAGCAATTCTGGAGGTTGAGGGCCGCAGCTCACATTCCCTGCTGGAGCTCCCCTAGGCCACAGCAGGGCCTCTATCCTGGTACCTCCTGCAGAGCTGAGGATATACCCATGCTCCTTTCCTCCCCAATCCTGTTCACCCAGGCTGCTTCCTGGCAGCTCTGTTAGCCTCTCCATGTGCTCTTTCCCTGATAAACAATGGTCGAGAAAGACTTGAGATCTAGGGAAGCCAAGAAAGGAGGGAGGGGAACCAGGTCGGGGCAGGGGCAACTTGACAGCCTCCCTTCCTCTGTGCCTGTAATGTTCCAGGTACTTTCCATAAATATTTATCTTGATCTTCACAACTGCTGTCTGCATTTTACAGATGAGGACACTGTGGTTCTGAAGGCAAAATGGTTGTGCCCAGGCACACACAGCTGGTAAGTGGCAGTGCCCTGCCTGGAATCTGGGCCTGCCTCCAAGCTCACTGCAGCCAGAATTAATTTCCTAGAATCCTGCTGAAAGCCAGTTTACCATGTCCTCAGGCCCCCAGCTGCCTGAACCCTCTAACAAAACTCAGCCTCCACTGTGGGAAACAGTCATCCCCAAATCCCGGCAAAATATTGGCAGATTCAGGAATAATATGGTACCTGCTTCTGAGACTTTGCTTTCTGTCTAAGAATGACTGGTGACCCACCCCCCTTTGCCCTGCTACTCTTGTTTCTCTGGTAGGGCTCAGGTGGAAGGTCTCCAGATCTTTTGGGATTCCTGCCACGTCCTGCCACCCATCACCCTACACTGTAATAGTTGGCTTGTTTGTGATTGTCTTCCCAATCCTACCCTGAGCTTACTGAGGACAGGCCCTACTGTTATTCCTCACTGTACCCTCAGGGTCCAGCACAATGCCTGGCATATAGTCAGTGTTCAATATTTGTTGAGTGGGAAGGGAAAGAACAGAATTGCAGGAAGTAGATATAGGGGTGGCCTTGGTATAGAAGGAAGAGGGGTCCTTAGCCTTCTCTCCTACCTATTAGGGTTTTCAGAGAAAGACAGGATGGGTGAAGCACTTGTCATCATGGACACTGACCAGGTTACTCATGCATTATTAGGAACAAACAGAGTGAGATGACCAGAAATCAATACCTCCCCAGTCCCAGTGGTAGAGGGGTATCAAGGGTAAGAGCTGGGTGGGTGTGTCTGGGTCAAGGTAAGAGCAATTTTGAGGTTTGAGAACCTGAGGCACCCTATGAACTAGGAAGTAGACTTTGAGGGTCTATGAACTAGGAATTAGACTCCTTCCCTGAGCTGCGTGGTAGGAAGCACAGAGTAGGGTGGTCACATGCAGCTGGGGTAGGGACCAAAAAGCAGGCTTGATCCTATTTACTATTTGGAGCTCAGCGTTACCCTCTTACCCACTTTCCTGAGACCCAAACTATTACAGATTGCAGGTTGGGGGTGGGGGTGGGTGGGTAGTGGTAAGAAAATATGGTTTTTCCTAAAAGGGAGAGGCAGTACCTGCAACATACCCAGGAGGGGCTCTCAGCAGATCTGGGGACAGAACATTTTTTTTTTTTTTTTTGAGAGAGTCTCAAGCTGTCCCCTGGGTAGAGTGCCATGGTGTCATAGCTCACAGCAACCTCCAACTCTTGGGCTCAAGTGATCCTTTTTCTATTTTTAGTAGAGACAGGGTCTCACTTTTTGCTATGGCTTGAACTCGTAAGCTCAAGCAATCCTCCCTCCTTGGCCTCCCAGGGGTCTATGATTATAGGTGTGAGCCACTACGCCCAGCCTCAGAACATCTTGACATGACCCACTTGGGAGCATCTTTAGGTCCATTAGGCATGGCCCTCACCTTCAAGCCTGAAGAAAAGAGTGCCTCCACTCTCTAAACTTCAGAACAGTAAGGTATACTGAGTAGCAGCTCCTGGGAGCTGCTCTCAAAAGTCCTCCCTGGCTGCTCAGACACCAGCAGCTTCTCCCTCTAGTCCTGCACCCTGTTTGGGAGCCAGTTTACCCTGGCTCATGACGCTTCACACTGCCCATTTTGGCTTGCCACATCTACAGGGGTGGCCAAATACAAAGATGTTTCCTCAAGCGAGGCCTTGAAAAATCTATGAACATCTCTTATTTATGAGTTACTGTGTTAATAAAAGGTTCTGAATTCACCAAATGAAAACAGCTTGGATGGTCCATAAAAATGTGTATACATATGTTTTCTTATCGACTCTAACTTGTCTTGAGGATGTTCTTGCATTGGTGGCCCCATCAGAGTGACATCCACGTGGACATCAGCCTCACGTGACACTGTGCCAGGAGGGCCCAGCTGCTTTAGTGTATTTGGAGCCTGAGCAAAAAATAACACAAGTTTTTTTTTGTTTGTTTGTTTGTTTGTTTTATGCAGGTTTTGGCTAGGGCTGGGTTTAAACCCACCACCGTCCATATATGGGGCTGGCGCCCGACCCCTTGAGCCACAGGAGCCACCCAACAGGAGTTTTCACATTTGGCTACAGGGAGCCTTTTCTAGTCTAGCTAGCTCCTGTGGCTGGGGGCAGCCATATCCTCCTGAACCCAGTGGTAGTGTCAGCTGCGGGCTGGATGGCAGAAGCTGGCACCTGTGCTGAACAGACGGCCAGAGGCTGGAGCTCAAATCTCACCAAAGCAGGGAAAGCAGCACTGAATTTCTGCTAGAAAGCTACCAGATTGGGGTCCTGGGGAGAAGGGGAAACATTTGATATACGCTTGTCACTGGAATGAAGGAGCAATAGAGGAAGGGGAGACAAAGATGGGTTTGGCATTCAGAGTCAGGGGTCTGAGTGGTAGAGGCAGTAGTGTGAAAGGAGGCAAGCTGGGGCTGGAACTGGCCAAAGGGGTCCAGTGCTCCTTTAGTCTGTGGTAAGTCTGGGCTGGAGCTGGGCAAAGAGGGTGGGCCAGGCAAGCAGGCAGACGCAGGTTTTTAGTTTGGAGTTGTTGGGGAAATCCATGATGATAGTTTCCAGCAGATAAAATCAGTCCAAAGCAGTGGGAACAGACTCAGGTAAACTGAAGAGGCACCGAGAACAGACAGCCTCAAATTCAACAAATGATCAGGATTTAAATCGTACCTCTCTCCAAGGCCACCTCACATCTGATCTCTCTGCAGAGGGGTTGTCCACGTCGCCCCCCTCCCAATTGATCTTTCTTCGTTACTGAGTTCACTGTGGGGGCGCTGTCTGCCAAGTCGGTTTCCCAGCCAGACTGAGTTCCTGGGTCCCGGGCTCGTCTTGAACCCCAGGGTAGGTCTGGACAAGCGGGTGTCCTGGTAAGTTCCGTGTCTACCCCTGCTCCCAGCGTTCCCCCATCCTCCCAGCCTGACCGTGCCGTCTGAGCACCCCATGCAGCATCCGCGCTCCGAATGAGCGTTTGTTTTACTTGGCTTGTCGGTCGCTGCAGCCCAGATGCAGAATTTCCAGAGACCCTAGCTCCGTGCCACGCACAGAAAATGCAGGATGCTGGCGACACCTGGTTACAGGCGACCGCGGGCGTGCACCGACCACGGTACCTGGGCTTCAACCTCTGAGAGTCGAGGCACCGGAGAAAAGAGGCGCAGGCCCTGGCAACCGCAGGGGGCGGCAGAGTCACGCGGTGTGGCGGGAGAATGGATGGCCGCTGACCTGCGCATTTCTCCGCCTTTCCTGTTGGGTTCACCGTCGGGGAAGGAGGGCTCAGGGTAATCCCGCAGGAGAAGAACCTGGATTCTCCAGCTGCTCCGCGAGTAAGGGCAGGAGCCCGGGGTCACGCAGACGCACCGCGTGCTCTGGCCACACGCAGGCCCCGCAGCAGCTCGCCCAGCCGGCCGGGCTGTCTCCTCCCCACACCGCGGCCGAGAGTAAACACAATCAGATTCGGCGCCAGGACCAACCCCTCCAGACCAGACGACGCACAGACTGCCCCGCGGCCCGCTGCCACCCCTACTCTGCCCCCGCACGTCTCTGGCTCCCCGCCCCACCGCGTACCTGAGGCTGGGCCAGAGACGCGCTCCTGGGCGGCCGCGGCCGCGCGGTGACATCAGAGCCCCGTCTCAGGCTCCGGACCCCACCTCCAGGCTCCGGCCGCCGCCACAGGGGAGGCGCCACGGCGGGCGGGAGCGTGGAGCGGCGGAGCTACCGCTCCTTCCGAGAGTCTGCTCACGAGCCCACTCCCCGGCCCAAGCAGGAAATTTGTTCTTCTAGCTGCCGGGCGCCGGCCTCTCGCCCCAGGCCAGAGAAACGGAGGCGTGGGCGGAAGGAGGGTGACTACCACGACTGCACCGCCAGGCCCACGAGTCCCCAGCGGCTGTGATGCTCAGTGCCCAGGTCCCTAGGGGCCCTGACACTCTTCTCTGTGGGGAGGTCCAGGCTAGGTCCTCAGGGTTCCAGATGACTGTCCCTTTTCCTCTGAAGCCTGCCAAGAAAACATACCCACCGAGATTGGGCCCTATCCCTGGGAATGATAACCTTTCCTCTAAACACCCAGTTCCCAAACTCTTTGACTGCCTCCATGGTCTCTTGTCTCCCGTTCCTGTCCCCTTTCTTTCCATTTCTCTCTCTACCCAGCTTGGTCTAGGCCCTCTGGCCTGCTAGGGTATAGGGAAGACACGGGAAAGCCTTTGGACTGGTGTATTCAGCTAGTTGCCCTAAGTGGGTCCTTGGGTGCTAGTCATATGCATACCCCCTCTGGCTGGAGTCTGTCTCTCAAGGCCTTCACCTTCACAGACTTCCATGTCCCAAAGAATTCTCTACCTGCCTCTGCCACTGTGTTTTTTTTGCTGTGTCTTCAGGCTCCCCTTCAGGCTTCCCAAAACTACCCTATGAATAAGGATCCTGCCCCAGAAATGCTCCATTCCTGGGAGGAGCTGGGAACCCCTCACTGAACCCCACCCTCAGCTCTCAGATTTCTGCTCTTGTCCTCAGCAGCCCACACTCTACCACAGAATCAGCAGACCTGGGGACAGGGCCCATGCCCTCCCAGGATGGCATCCCTGGTGGATAAAGTTGCCCATGGGTGGTAATAACCAGGACCTGGTATTCTGGCCAGGAGTTAAGGAGCTTGAAGAGCTCTGTCTTCTGGGAGGTATGGGGGGAGGGGGGGTGGAGGCAGCAGATATCTGAGCCTGGGTTCTAAGAGTGGTGATCTCCTGGCCTCATTCCTTCTTCAAATACCATCTGGATTCAGGCATCAGCTTCAACTGGAGCTAGAACTCTGGGCCTTAAAACAGCTTTGAAAGCTGGCTCTTGTAAAACACTGATCCAAGTGGTTCACCATACAGATACAGAAGGAACACAGCTCAGAAAAAAAAAAAAAAAACATTTAAAAATTGCTCAAGTTTTTACTTTTATTACTTGAAAACCATGGGGACATAGTGTCCATGGTAATTTTTTTTCTTTTCTTTTCTTTTTTTTTTGAGACAGAGTCTTACTCTGTTGCCCCAGGCTAGAGTGCTGTGACATCATAGCTCACAGCAACCTCTAACTCCTGTGCTCAAATGATCCTCTTGCCTCAGCCTCCTGAGTAGCTGGGACTACAGGTGCCCACCACAAGGCCTGGCCAATTTTTCTATTTTTAGTAGAGTGGGGGTCTTGCTCTTGCTCAGGCTGGTCTGTAACTCCTGAGCTCAAGCAATCCACCTGCCTCAGCCTCCCAGAGTACTAAGATTACAGGCATTGAGTCACCACCATGGCTGGCCACAGCAATTCTTATTAACCCTCTTTACCACCACCGCCCCGCCCCTTGCCACCTTATTTGTCTTGGACAAAACAGCAACTCCCTAAGTTCCCAGAAAACAGAAATCCTGTCCACCCATATCTCTCTTGGCCTCCTCTTCTGAGAAAGAGAAAAGCTGCCCCTGACAGCTGGAAGTTGGCCTGGGACTACCAGCTAGACCTTGGTGTTGCCCGACGCTGACCTGACATTGACAGCAAGGCCTTGGGGTTATCTTTTCCAACATAAACCACTTCATAGGACATCAACATGAGACAAGGCCATTCTTTAAGGCAATGGATCAAGACAAAAACAGGAGCACTCTGTGATCGCGTCTGACACAAAAACATTAGGATTGTCGAAGTCACAAACATGACAGTTTTTCTATCCTAGCTGATGATCACACTTCTTTACCAATTGTAGGCTTAACATTAATACACCCAATCATAGAATTGCTCGTTTCCTGACAGCATCCAACGCATATAAAAGTCCTGCTTCTTTAACCCTCTCAAAAACCACCGACACAAGCCCAAACCCTACACATCTTTTCTAATGCTCTCTTCCCGAGATGCCCCATGCTGTGTGATCTCTCTCACTGCAGCAAGCAATGAACCCAACTTGTTCAACTGCAGCTCTGTTCCTGATGTTCTTTGGCTAGAGGGCATTGACTTTTCCTATCTTCTTAGAATAAAAGGCCAAAGAATCTTGGGAGGGGTGAAGGGGGGAGAAACTGCTGCAAAGGTGCAGTATTCCTTAGTGATGTATGGAAAGAAAGGAAACATGCATGTATTTATGGTATTTGTCTACTACATAAAGAGACAGATGTCTGTGTCCTTCAGTATCTTAATACTTTCTCAGGCCTGGAGGAGTTTTTAAAAGAGTCATCTAGAGTCAGGCATGGTGCCTGTAATGCCAGCTTACTTGGGAGGCTGAGGAGGGAGGATTGCTTGAGGCAAGGAGTTGAAGACTGGCGTGGGCAACATGGTGAAACCCTGTCTTTTAAAAACTGTATATAAGGCTTGGCGCCTGTGGCTCAAGTGGCTAAGACACCAGCCACATACACCTGAGCTGGGGGGTTCGAATCCAGCTCAGGCTGGCCAAACAATAATGACAGCTGCAATCAAAAAATAGTCGGGTGTTGTGGCAGGTGCCTGTAGTCCCAGCTACTTGGGAGGCAGAGGAAGGAGAATCACTTGAGCCCAGGAGTTGGAGGTTCCTCTGAGCTGTAATGCCACAGCACTCTACCCAGGGCGACAGCTTGAGGCGCTGTCTTAAAAACAAAACAAAACAAACAAAAAAAGCTGTATACAAGAGTCCCCATTCCTACATCCTCACTAATAATGCATTTTCGAACTCTTTGATCTCTGAAATCTGAAAGGTGAAAATACTCTATGTTTTACTTTACATTTCTTTTAGGAGATTGAGCATCATTTTATATATTTAAAAAACATTTATAT
This sequence comes from Loris lydekkerianus, assembly GCA_963574355.1. Lineage (NCBI taxonomy): Eukaryota > Metazoa > Chordata > Mammalia > Primates > Lorisidae > Loris > Loris lydekkerianus. The sequence continues at coordinate 36,829 of CAUYPK010137409.1, forward strand.
TAACTATGATCTGTTCATTTCCTTTGCACATTTTTCTGTTAGGTTATTGGTCTTCTTATTGATTTCTAAGCCTTCTTTATATATTAAGGCAATTAATACTTTTCCTGTATGAGGCAAATATTTTCCCAAGTTTATATCTTTAGAATTTGTGGTAGCAATGGATCTATAGTGCATAGTTGAAGCTACTTTGCTGTCTCAATAATTCAGAGATGGTAATGTACTGATTAAAGGACATTAGAGGCCATAAATCTTTCAACAAAATCATATTGTCAGGGTGGCACCTGTGGCTCAAAGGGGTAGGGCACCGGCCCCATATGCTGGAGGTGGCAGGTTCAAACCCAGCCCTGGCCAAAAAAAAAGTCATATTGTCTATTTTTGAAAATCTAATAAAGCTTATTGCTTATACACAAATATCTACTTAAATTATAAATGCTCTGTTGGGATAAGTCTGTTTGCATTTTAATTATGCAATGAATTCACCACAGTTGTTCAAAGATAGGGCTTCATAGGAAGATAGCCACAAGAAGAAAGTACATAGAGAATGAAACCTACCTTCTCTTGTGGAGACTCCTGACAGGGAAGGTCGCTGGGTGAGGCTGTGAGGGGTAGCTGTCCCAGGGATTGAAACGACATTCCCTTTCAGATCAGCAGTTCCTGGGAAGGAATGCTGGCCTGTCACATTCCTATTGAGTACACATATGTCACCTTTACCCTACAGACACTGGATGATACCCAAGCTTCTGTTTGCTTTGGTCATAATAATGCAACTTTTTTCCTTCAGCCCAGCCCCTGGCCTAGGACTATTCCATCTTTCTGTTCTGCCCTCACTCAGATGTTACCCACACATCCTTGGACAAAAAAAGGATTAATGAGATAGATAGATACAGGCTTCTCTTCTGAAACTTCAGTGGATCATGGACAAATAGTGGTCAAATCAGCTACTGTGTTCTTCTGGTCTCCCAGGACTAACAAGTATCCCCCCTAAGATTCATTTTGGATCTCTAGAAACTATCTCAGGCTCTTAACTGCCCCCCACAGCATTTCCCAGACAGTAACAGCCTTCTCAGGCCCAGGGATGGATAGGCTGTCCCTTTTGTGACAGACCCTAAAAAGGGATGAGATGGACTCAAAAAGTTCTCTACTAAAAATGTTTTTTTTTTTTTTTTTTTTTTTTGCAGTTTTTGGCTGGGGCTGAGTTTGAACCCATCACCTCCAGCATATGGGGCCAGCACCCTACTCCTTTGAGCTGCAGGCGCTGCCCAAAATGTTCTTTTTTGAAGCAGGATCACACTCTGTTGCCTAGGCCTAGTGCAGTGGCATCATCATAGCTCAATGCAACCTCCAACTCCTGGTCTCAAGCAATCCTCCTGCCTCAGCTTCCCAAGTAGCTGAACCATCATACCCAGAAAATTTTTCTGTTTTCTATATGGCATCTTAGTATGTTGCTCAGGTTAGTCTCAGACTCCTGGCCTCAAGCAATCCTCCCATCTCAGCCTCCCAGAATGCTAGGACTACAGCCATAAGGCAGTGTGCCTGGTCAAAAATGTCCTTCTGTTTGAACTAAACTTCCCAGATTTCTGCCTGTTGAGGAGTCACCTGGTCAGCATTTTCAATAGAACAATCCAGTTCTAGAGCTCTAGGCCCACAGCTGCACACGGAGGCTGCATGATGGACCAGGTACAGAATTAGGTCATAACATGCCATGTGCACGTGAGATAAATTTTGGCTGTTGGCTTTGGAGGAAACATTAACATTCACCTAGAAAACTTTCCTGATTATAACTGGTGTATCTGGTCAATTTCTCACATGGAGGAGACTTTGTTCTAAAACCTATATATACATAGGTATATGTATTCAGTATTCACCGTGATCTGTGCATTATATTTTTAGGACTCTGCCAGATGTGAATATGACCCCCCCCCCACCCCACCCCACCCCCCCACCCCCCCCCACCCACCCACCCCCCCCCCACACACACACAGTCTAGTTAGCAGCTCTTCTACTTCAAGGAAAGAATCAAGACCTAAAAACAAACAACAAAACAAGGTAGCAAGTTACTTTGATATTCCTAACAAATCACTTAGCAAAATGAAAGAGGAATGTGTCTGTTAACTGGGTGGCACCAAAAGAGTTTAGGGACAATTAGCAACTGACAGCAACTACCTAGAAGCAGCAGAAATGGATTCAGAGAAGCTCATTGCCCATCCTTGATTTCTCAAAATGGAACAGGAACAGAGAGGTATTCAATTTAATGTATCCCAGGGATAGAATAACCAATGAGGTAGGAAAGACTGAGTTTCAAAGTCTGTTAGACCTAAGTTTGAATGCCAATATGTATATAACCCTGAAGCTATCCCAACCTTCCTGAACCTCCATGTCTTAGTTGTAAAACAGGGACGCTGCTGCAGACCTGCTGGGTAGAGGTTAAATGAAGTTTGGTCAGGTATATTAGCACCAGGATTATAGAAGGCCATCAACAGATCACCAGTTATTGTTATTATTCCTCTTTTGAGTTTCTACTGAGGAATACGATCTCAGCTAGATCCTAACCCACATTTTATCTCTGAGGATTGGTTCATACACCAGGGGTCTACCATAGGTGTTGTTCATGCCGTTGGTAGCTCCTCTCCTAAACTTTATACACCATTCCTACAGACAGGTCTGCGGTGAACATCTGAATACTTCCTTCATGTTGCATATGCCTTGGGGAAATGAGCCCCTTTATTGCTTCAAACTAACAAGTTTCTAACAGGGAGCCATAAAACCTTTGAATACTAGGATGCCAGTGACAGGCACCAGGAAAATCTAATCATATTTGGGTGTTCAGAGCTACTGTTCCTCTGAGAGCAGCACCTGCCAGGAAAGAGGCGAGAAAGATCTCCCATAGCACCTGCCAGGGAAGAGGCGAGAAAGATCTTCCCTGGCCTGGGTTTCAGGGAAGGCAAGTTTCTGCCCTTTGATGTGGCCGGAAACCCTCTAACAAAAGTATTGCACAATCTCAAAACTAGCAATTCGGGAAACAGGATAAAGTAACACCAGAGAAACACAAGGCAGGCGACCTCCTGGTTCGAAGTCATAAACATTTGCTATAAAAATGAAAACAAGATTTCCCTTGAAAAACATAAAATCAAAGGCAAGAAAATTTGGAGATCAGTTGCTTTTTCCTATTCTTGTAATAAAGAGGGTTGTCCTTGATTCCACCTTTTGTTTTCACACCAACATTGGCCAAAACACTTACCCTGATGTCAGGCCAGGCTGGAGACCCAGAGACACAGGCTTCCCATAGGGGCTGGCCATGTGCTGAAGTTTCATTTGTTCTTCTCTCCCCCACTAACTAGCACGTGTCCCTGGGAAGAAGCTGTCACGATGCTGAGTCATGCAACTGATGAGCCAAGTATCACTTCATCAGTGAGTGCTCCCCTGACATCCCAAGGTAGAGTACATTGTCCCCTACCTAATAGTATTAATACATCATAGAATATGTGGTCATTTATTATCTGTGACATTAGATAGCACTTTGAAGGAAAGGACCATCATGCCTGGCAGTACCAGCCTCAGTGCCTCAGTGTTTGTTGAATGACTGCATGTGGGACACCTGACCACATGCGAGTCGTTGTGTCATTCCTCCATTCTGTGAGATCACAGTTGATAGCAGCGTCCCAAAAATGGCCTAGGCCTCCAGGACCTGTCTCTCTGTGTGTGTGTGTTATGTTGGGGTGTATAGGAGAGTCCACACAAACAGCATTTTAGGTACCAAGTGGCCTACCTATGGAAGTGACTGAATTAAGTAAGAAGACTAAAAAGAGTTATTAATTAGCAAGCAGGGCTGGGCATGGTGGCTCAGGCCTATAATCCTAGCAAGACGTGTGGATTCCTTGAGCTCTAGAGTTCGAGGCCAGCCTGAGCAAGAGCAAGACCCCATCTCTACTAAAAATAGAAAAACTAGCCAGGGCAGAGGGAGGGGGCGCCTGTAGCTCAGGGGTGAGGGCACCAGCCACATGCTCCAAGGCAGGTTCAAACCCAGCCTGGGCCTGCTAAACAACAAAAATAGCCAGGCATTGTTGTGGGTGCCTGTAGTCCCAGCTACTAGGGAGGCTGAGGCAAGAGAATTGCTTGAGCCCAAGAGTTTGAGGTTGCTATGAGCTGTGACACCATAGCACTCTACCAAGGGTGACAAAGTAAGACTCTGTCTCCAAAAAAAAAAAAAAAAAAAAGAAAGAAAGAAAGAAAAAGAAAAACTAGCCAGGGGTTGTGGTGGGCACCTGTAGTTCCAGCTACTTAAGAGTTTAAGGTTGTGGTGAGCTATGAGGCCACGGCGCTCTACCTAGGGTGACACAGTGACAGTTTGTCTCAAAAAAAATAAATAAAATTAGAAAATAAATTAGCAAGCTATTACTGAGTGTTCATGCACTAATTGGCACATGCTTAAGGTAAGAGGTAGAGGCCATCTGTGCCAGAACCTAGAAAGGAAATTAGTGGCATTCCTCTTCCTAGCGGAAGCCCGTGGCAGCAATCCCTTTCCACCTGGGAACAGCCAGCTTTGAAGGGCCTGGTGGCTCTGCTCACAGGCAGGTTCATCATCAACCCTCACTGAGGAAACCAGCTTTTAAAGTAACATTAGATCTTGGACTGGTCATTTCCCTACGGTCTCCACATTTTCTATTTCATTTTCTCCTTTTGGAAGTTTTAACGAAAAAAAGATGTGACTTACCATACCCAAAAGGGCTGCTTTCTTTTTGGAGCAGAATGTTTTACTTGCTGGTTCAAGCACGTAATGAGGGGTGAAGGGAGCTGCCACCATGAAGGGTAGCAAAGGTTTTGTTTTTTTTTTTTTGTTTTTTTTTTTTGCAGTATTTGGCCAGGGCTGGGTTTGAACCTGCCACCTCCAGCATATGGGGCTGGCACCCTACTCCTTTGCACCTTATGGGACAGTTCATTTGGATCCTCTTCATCAATTCTTGGGATTGGGCTAACAGCTGCCGTTACCAAAGGTGGTAGGTCCTAGTTTACAACTATTCTATGAACAAGGCTTCTTTTCAAAAATTTCGTAAGTACTTGAGAAAGATTAACAATAAAGCCAAATTGCAACTCTCTGGTCTTCCTGGAGCAGCGAATGCTTTACTTGAATTGGATTTACCTTAATATGCTTAACAGCTTACAATTCAACCAATAAGACAAATAATCCAATTTTTCAAAGTAGGCTAAGGATTCAAATAGGGAAAATTTGGGCTCAGTGCCCATAGCTCAGTGAGTAGGGCCACATACACCAGCCACATACACCAAGGCTGGTGGCTTTGAGCCCACCTGGACCTGCTAATATGACAACTACAACCAAAAAATAGCTGGGTGTTGTGACAGGTTCCTGTAATTCCAGCTACTCGAGAGGCTGAGGCAAGAGGATTACTTGAGCCCAGGAATTTGAGGTTGCTGTGAACTGTGATGCCACAGCACTCCTCTGAAGGCAACAGAGACTCTGACTCAAAAAATTAAAAATTAAAATTTAAAAAACCTCACATATTGTATTATTCCACTTATATGACATGTCCAGAATAGGCAAATGCATAGAGACAGAAAGTAGAATAATGGTTGCTATGGGCTGGGAGGAGGAAGGGATGAGGAGGGACTACTAATTGGTATGAAGCTTTTTTTTTTTTGAGAGTTTCACTATGTCACCCTCAGTACAGTGTTGTAGTGTCACAGCTCACAGCAACCTCAGATTATCTTGCCTCAGCCTCCCAAGTAGCTGGGACTATAGGTACCCACTACAATGCCCAGCTATTTTTTTTGTTATAGTTATCATTGTTGTTTTAGCAGGTCCAGGCCGGGTTTGAATCCACCAGCCTGGGTATATGTGGCTGGCACCCTACCCACTGAGCTACAGGCACCGCTGATAATTGGGAAAATTGTAAAACGTTGTGACTATACCAAAGATAACTGACTTTACACTTTAAAATGAATTTTATGGCATATGAATCTCTGAATGTATATATGCACACAGATATACGTACATTTAACACTTTTCAGTGACATGAGTCCATTCTTGCTCCAAGCAAGAGATGGCTCCGAAGAGCTCTACCCACTCTGATATTTTAAGCATGTAAATGCAGGAGGAAAGCTCATGTATTCTCGCAAAAGTTACCCACTAGTTCAGAGAACTTTCTGCCCACAGACCTAAAAGTATCTTGCAATTTGTAGGCACATGTTCAGATATTCACATGGGTGCAGATCACATGACTTTTGAAAATTACCACTGACAGTGAATTAAAATCTACTAATGATTACAAATTAAGAGTCTTTAGTAGTATCTGTTCAACAGTATATCGGCTAGTGCTACCTTTTAACCAGTTCTAATCGAGTTTGATTAAATCATATTGAGAATACTTAAATTATTCTCAAGACTTACGAAGTCAAGGCATATCTCAATCCTGACACCACATGTATATCTACATGGAGTTCTCAACTTTTGTTATCGGTTTCATGAAAGAAAAAACTTGGGCAGAACTAAATCCAGGTCTTCTTGATTGGCAGAGTATTTCCCTGTGTTCTATCAGTCCCTTGCCTTGAATAGGACAGGTAATCAGACAGCACCTGGAGGCCACATTCCAAAGGTAGCTACAGGGCCAGCGTGGTGGCTTGCACCTGTAATCCTAGCAATCTGGGAGGTGGAAGCAGGTGGATTGCCTGAGCAAGAGCAAGAACCTGTCTCTAAAAATGACCAGGGAGTTGAGTGGGCGCCTATACTCTCAGCTACTCAGGTTGTTTCTGTGAGCTATGTATGACTCCACAGCACTCCACTAAGGGTGACACAGCAAGACTGTCTCAGACAAACAAACAAAAAAACCCAAACAAAGGTAGCTGCAGAAAATGAATGCATGTTTTTACATGTCTTGGTCTGCACCTCTCTCCTTGAATTGTGCCTGTTTTCACCTCTGAGAGCTGCAATTCATTTTATACCATTAGTGATTCCACCATGCTTGGGCATTCAGTAATGGGAAAGAAGTATATTTGAGTATTTTTCAAAAAAGAGAGAAGCGGGGGTGGCCCCTGTGGCTCAAAGGAGTAGGATGCCAGCCCCATATGCCAGAGGTGGCGGATTCAAACCCAGCCTTGGCCAAAAACTGCACACACACACACAAAAAAAAAAAAAAGAGAGAGAGAGAGAGAGAGAGAGAGAAGCTAGGTGGGCCTTGTGACTCAGGCCTGTAATCCCAGCACTTGGAAGCCAAAGTGGCTGGATCTCTTTAGGTGAAAGGTTCAAGACGAGCCTGGCTCTACTAAAAATAGAAAAGGTTGGAAGGCATTGCACCAGGTGCCTGCAGTCCCAGCTACTCAGGAGGCTGACGAATGAGGATAATTTGAATCAAGAGTTTGAGATTGCTGGAAACTAGGCTGAAGCTATTGCACTCTAGCCTGGGGCAACAGAGTGGGACTCTATTTCAAAAACAAATGAACGAAAGCTATTGCACAGGAAGAGGAAACACATTTGATTAAATAATACATATAGAATGTGAGTACTTTAGAAGTGCCATGAACTCTACCTTAGGGCAGTTTAAATTGAAATGTTATGTGGAATTTTAGGATGAAATAATATGGAGACTTGTGCTGTCCAAAAGAAGTACAGTGTAATGTGAGGGTTAGGTGTGGTGGCTCACACCTATAATCTCAAAACAGAGAGGCTGAGGCTGGAGAGTCTTGAAACCAGGAGTTCAAGACCAGCCTGGGTGTGAGACCCCATCTCTACAAAAAAGAAGAAAGCAAAAATTAGGCCAGTGTGGTGGCCCTAGTTACTTGGGAGGCTAAGGTGAGCAGATCCTTTAAACCCAGGAGTTCCGGATCACAGTGAGCGGTGACCACACCACTGCACTCCAGCCTGGGTGACAGAGAGCAATTTTGTCTCAAAATAAAAAGTAGAAGAACTTCTTTTTGACTTAGAGAACTGAACATATGCATTTATCTCTACTTCCTCCCACTAACATTACATGAATATCAAATACACCCATAACGGTGAAGAACAGGTAAAGAGGACACAATAGATTGGTGTGAACAAAGTTTTAGATGCTAAAAATTGACTGGAAGAGCAAACAGTCAGGAAAAAAATGGAACTTAAACTGCTAGAGATGAAGATGTCAACAAGACGCTAGCTGAGTCGAGCTTCAGACTAGGGATGGCTCAAGAAATGAAGATGCCATGTACGGGAAGGCAAGGGGCCAGCTATGACTGTCAGTGGGTATTGGCCAAGTTGGCAGATGGAACAACTGGACCCCTATGGACACTCCCTTCCCCAGCAGCTAGGTGACTACCCCTCTCCTAACTTAGTAGGAGACTTGGGATTGATTCTATGGGACAGTTTCAATCAAAGAGGCTCCAGAACAGTGAACTCCAGGTGAGAAGAGTTACTGTACTGGGGAAAAAAGAGATTAAGAGAAAGCACACTGTGAACGAAGAGCGCTAAAGCCACCAGCAGCTAAAAGCATATCTTCTCCCCATCTTCCTTCCACCAGGAGATTGGATAATTCTGTGGAGAAACCTAAATAGCAGCTTCAAATCGACAAGATCACTAACTCCCTTGCAGAGCTTCCAACAGCTCTTCTAGGGCTTTACATTTATAAATGGATAACAAAAGACTTCTAAGAAATGACTCCAATATGAAAGGCAAAGACCAAAACAAAACTTAGACTAATCAATGCAGGAATAAAATCTCAAAAAATATTAAGAGACACCCCATATTCCCTTGGATGGGAATATGAAGCCAGGGGATGGGATATGTTTTATCCTTTCATTTCACAGTAACATGCCTCTTCTCTTCTACTAGAACAGTGGTCGCGACCCACAGGAACTGTATTAAAGGGCCACGGCATTAGGAAGGTTGAGAAGCACTGTACTAGAAGGTTGCACCCTACAATGTCGGAGAGATAGGTCAAACAGAAAAGAGGGAAGCCACAGAAACAAATGCCAAGATTTTACACTTCTCTGCATCTCCCTCTCCACTGCCAACCCCAACCAGAATCTCCCACCTGGGCCAGGAAAATAGCCCCACAGAAGGTCTCTACTTCAGGCTGATCCCTGCCAAACAATACTATGTAGAACACCTAGAATGATCTTTACAAAAATCCAACCATCTCAGACCCCCGATTAAACATTCTCAACAGCTCCTTATTGAATTTGGCTTGAAAATTCAATCCCCTGTGCTAGCCAACAAGGTCTCACACCATCATTTAGTTCTGTCTGCTTCTTCCACTCCTGTCCCAGTCCACTTGCCGTTCCACCCATTCCTTCTCTCCCACATGCCAGTCACAGCCAGCTCTTTCTGGCCCTGAGACACACGTTCTCACCCCCAGCCTTTGTCGAAAGGGTCCTGTACACACACGACTGCTTTTTTTTTTTTTTTTTTTTTTGAGACAGAGTCTCACTATGTCGCCCTCGGTAGTAAGGCTGTGGGGTCACAGCTCACAACAACCTCAAACTCTTGGGCTTAAGCAATTCTCTTGTCTCAGCCTCCCATGTAGCTGGGACTACAGGTGCCTGCCACCAATGCCCAACTATTTTTTTGTTGCAGTTGTCATTGCTGTTTAGCTGGCCCAGGACAGGTTTGAACCTGCCAGCCTTGGTGCATGTGGCTGGCACCATAACCACTGTGCTACAGGCACCAAGCCTATGACTGCTCATTTTTTCTGTGTCCCCATGCTGTAACACAAGCTCCATGAGAGCAAGTATCACGGCTATTTGCCACTATTATACCATCTACGAGAGTACCTGACACAAACATGTGTGTGCCCAATAAATATTCATTGAATAAATGAAACAATAATACAAAAGCCTCAAAGATTCAAGGGTAGAGATGAAATGCTATAGGATGAAAAACAATTGAACCATTAAGTAAATTCCATTAGGGAATATAAAAATTCTATTGATGTTAGCATCACATTTCCCTTGGCCCGAGTAGGTTTCAATGTCAAAAATTCTATTTTATCAGCAGGTTGCGGTGTCACACGCCTGTAATCCTTATACTCTGGGAGGCTGAGGCAGGTGGAATGCTTGAGTTCAGGATTTCAAGACCAGCCTGAGCAAGATCCAGCTCTCTACTAAAAATAGAAAAGTAAGCTGGACATAGTGACAGGCACCTGTTGTCCCAGGAGGCTGAAGCAAGAGGATGGCGTGAGTCCAGGAATGTGAGGTTGCTGTGAACTATAACGCCAATGATCCCAAAGCACTCTATACCAGGGCAACAGAGTGAGACTATCTCAAAAAAATTTTTTTCTATTTTAACAATGTCGGTGTTCTAATTGTGATATTGTGCTATAGTCTTTTTCTTTTGGACAGAGTCTCACTATGTCATCCTCGGTAAAGTGCTATAGAGTCACAGTTCACAGCAACCTCAAACTCTTGGGCTTAAGCGATTCTCTTGCCTCAGCCTCCCAAGTAGCTGGGACTACAGGCACTCAGCACAATGCCTGCTATTTTTTTGTATTGTTGTCATTGTTGTTTAGCAGGTCCTGGCCAGGTTTGATCCACCAGCCCCAGTACATGTGGCTGGCACCCTAACCACTGAGCTCCGAGCACTGAGCCCTATGCTATAGTTTTATAAGATATTGAGGAAAGTTGATAAAGGATACACAGGATTTCTGTATTATTTCTTATAATTGCCTATAAATCTATAATCATCTCAAAATAGTTTGATTAAAAAAAATTCTACCATAAAGGTAAGATAACTTATTATTCATCATCCTGCTTATATAGTGTCACCCTCAAATGTATTACTCCACAGAATGTTCTATGGTGGCAAATTCTCATTGGAACTTAGGGTAATAAAGGAAATATCCATTTCTGGTTTGTGACATTTTTCTGGGAGCTAGAACATCAGACCCTGATCTTAACCACACACAGTTCCTGGCCCATAGTCAATGTTCAGTAAATATTTATTCAATTAGTTAATCATTCCTGAAAAAGCCAAAATGACATCCAGTTACAGGCCAAATTCTTCTAACACTGTTTGTCATAGCATTTCAACATGGAAAGACACAAGCACCAAGCACAGGTCCATAAATGACTCGGTAAACTGTTCAAAAAGTGCTTATGCTTAAGCAGTAAGATACCCAAATGTAGGGTTGACACGTACCTTCGCCTCCATGTCAACTACATGACTCAATTATTTGATAAGAATGGCATTACATATATTAGGACAAAGAAATACTGTCAGGCCATTATAAAATCCTGCCTTTAAAATAGATACTGAAATAGTCCTGGTCTTATTAACCAATCAGGGCCCTTTCTAAAAATTGGCTAATAATCTGTGTTTTAGGAAGCAATTAACCACATGAAAAGACCATATCTGACCTTCAAGTGGTAAAGGATGAAGTGCCTGCACATCCTGGTTGTGCCTATAATTTTCTTTTTAGAGAAGAGTTAATAGATAAAGCAGCATACTTTTCTATTGCACCATCCATTCAGCCAATCTATATACCTAAAAAATGTGTTTAGGATTGACATCCTCAATATTTAAAATATTTTAATTTCATTCTATTTATCATTTTATAAGTTACGATCTCTACAAGGTTAAAAATTAAAATTGATTACATAAATTTGTATACCAACCAAGTTCTCCTATCTGAACATTTTTCTTATAATCATGACTATTTTCCTCCTTTACCCCATGAAAAAGCAGCTTTTTCCCACAAACGGTCTGAACTCTAAACCAAATTGAATAGCTGCTGCCCTTGAAGCTGATTAGCAAAACACAAAGTCTTCAACTTAACACAGTAGATTTAAACTGATAATGAGCAGGAAATTCAGAGCTGAAGGTAAAAGCAGCTCCTGATGGTGCCCCTTTGTTCCTTAGAGGACTGAGGCTCTCATCACATTAAATGACCTGGTATCTCATCTGGACTAAATACCAGAGCTGAATGCATCTATTTAAGGCAGATGTCGCTTCATCCTTGAATTTCCAGATTTAAATCACTGTTGTCCTTTCTCATTTGTTTTCTAAAGTGACAGCTTTTACAAGAGTAACTGAAGAAAAATAGGTTTCACATGGGAGAGGAAGTTTGGGAGGCTAGTATACCCTTGCCCTTCTCAATTGTGTATAAGAGAATCTTTGAAGTATAAATTTAGCAAATTTATCGACCCTCAATATTAACACTGTCCTATAACTGAAACTAGATTTAAAAATAAAACCTAAAAAGAATTTTAAATGCCAAGTATATAGTTCAAGCTATCATTATTTAACTGTAGCATCAAAACACCATGCAAAATAGTTCAAGTAAATTTTAAAACTACTTATAAGAATGAGCATTTTTCTGTTCCTAAATACTTAACTTTTGTTCAGACCACCCCTTCATTGTCTTCCTTCTGAAACCTTCAGATTTCAGACCATATTCCACAGGCCACAGAACTAGGCATGCAAAAAATAAACACATACAACAAAAATTCTCCTATTCTAGAAAAAATATGTATATCAGTTTTGAGTAGTTGCGAAACTATGAGGAATCCTTTAGGTCAATATATATATTTCATGTAGTCGGTTTGAAAGCAGCCATATTTAAGAGGTTACTTTCAAAGAACTCCAATTATATATTGCCACCATTACATATGCCCTTTTCATAACAGGGTATATTCATAACATAAGAATAACAGATACAAAACCTTTGAAACCTCATTTCTCTCTTAGACTTTCAACCTTTACAAAATGGTTTTATCTGCTTCCATTTTCACAAGATTGTACAGTTATTTGGAATCTGGCTCCCCCTAAAACTTCTCTTTATTCCATATCTGAAAAAAAGAAAAAAAATGAGCAGATACCAGATCATTTATGTCAGTATAAGCAGGTTTATAATGTGTATGTAAGATAAGATAGCACCAGGAAACAATCTAAAATGAAATTAAGAGGACAATTTCATTCACAATAGCAACAAGAAAACCATACTTAATAAATTTAACAGGCCAAGTATGGTGACCATGATTTTAGAACTCTATGAGGCCGAGGTGGTGGTATGCCTGAGTTCAGGAGCTTAAGATCAGCCTGAGCAATAGCGAGACCCCATCTCTACTAAAAATTAAAAAACTGAGGCAAGAGGATCGCTTGAGCCCAAGAACTTGAGTTTGCTGTGAGCTATAATGCCACAGCACTCTAGTGAGGGCATCAGAGTGAGACTGTCTCCAAAAAAAAAAAAAAAAAAAAAAAAAAGAATTTAACAAAAATGTCGAACACTCTAAAAACTACAAAACATTGAACTCAAAAGATGATCTAAATAAATAGAAAACATCCATGTTCATGTATTAGAAAACTTAACATTTGTTTTTTGTTGTTGAGACAGTCTATGTCGCCCTCGATAGAATGACATGCAACACCCTCAAACTCTTGGGTATAAGTGATTCTCTTGCCTCAGCCTCCCAAGTAGTTGCAACTACAGGCGCCCACCACAACGCCTGGCTTTTTCTGTTGTAGTTATTGTTTAGCAGTCAGGGGCTGGCTTCAAACCCACCAGCCCTGGTATATGTAGCCAGTACCCTAACCACTGAGCTATGGGCACCAAGCCAATACTTAACATTGTTAAGATGGCAATACAATCCCTACCAAAGTCTCAGCTGACTTTAAGACTGAGTCTCACTTTGATGCCCTCTATAGTGCCTTTCCATCATAGCTCACAGCAATCTCAAACTCCTGGGCTCAAGTGATCCTCTCGCCTCAGCCTCCCAAGTAGCTAGGATTACAGGTGCCTGCTGCAACACCTGATCTTGCTGTTGCTCAGGCTGGTCTCGAAATCCTGAGCTCAGGTCATCCACCGGCCTCAGCCTCCCAAAGGGCTAGAATTACGGGTGTGAGCCACGGCACCCAATCTGTGAGCATTGATTTGGATCTCAATCCAAATTAATAAGCTGGGAGTGGGGCAGGACAGGGAACGGGGATAATAGCTAATAGTACACAGTTAGAGGTGATGAAAGTGTTCTAAAATTGACAATGATGTCGTCTCAGGTTTATGAATATACTACAAACTATTACACTGTACACTGTGAGTAAATTGTATAGTATGTGAATCAGTTAATAAGGTTAAAAAATAGTACCAAGAAAAGATCATTTACAAGAGTATTTCTTGCATCTAGAAGTTACTTCGGGGTATGTAGATTAGGGTTTCAGAAATTCGAAAACAGACTCGCATAAGCCCTATCTCTGTGTCCCGGGGCTCTTTCAGAATAAGCAATCTATATATTGAAAATCCACATAAGGCCCCTGTGTGTGGCTCAGTAACATAACAATCATTGCTGCCAGCTTAGCAGGATTCCCAAATCCACCTGGGAAACCTATGGGGGTGGAATAGAGGGAGAGGAGGGTAGTCAGTAAAATACAAACCAAACCAAACATACCTCCCTGGCCTCCTTCCATCAGGTCAGAGGTTTTAAATATATAAAGAGCAAGAGTTTGAAGTTGCTGTGAGCTGTGACACTATGGCATTCTACCAACGGCAACAAAGTGAAACTGTCTCCAGAAAAAAAAAAAAAAAAATCTTTAGAATAGAACATAGCTTTTCTTGGGAAAAGCTGCAAGACAATTTCCTAAATGAATGAGAAAAAGTATTACATTGTTCTATGTGAATTGTTTACTATACACCAGTTAGTGAGCAGAATTAGTATATTATGTACCAAACAACAGAAATGAGTTATGGTACATAACTTACTTTATAGTGAATAAATCACTTCATCAGGATTTAGGTAGAGAAGTTAGCCTCTCTTTTACTCTGAAAAAAGATCAAAAGTTGAATTAAGGCCGGATTTTATAGATTTCTCCCTCCCAAATTGTCATTAAAGCAATCTTTAAGAAAAGACAAAATTAATGCCATTGATAAGAATTTATTCTTCCCTTAAATAAGACAATAGTGCTGTGAATTGTGTTTATAATTACAATTCCAAGATTTATGCTAAGAATTTTTTTCCATCAAGAATAAGACTCTTGTTTAAAAAAAGGCCAAGGGAAAAAATTCAAAGCTATCCAAAATAGAAAGGTTCAGTAGCAACAACCGATGTTACCCTCTACACAAAGAATGTACTAATCTACACAGGCTTGTCCTCATACAACATACGCTGCATTTAGAGATTTGACACGTGAAGCTTTCTCCTGAGGGCACAGACAACATTTACTTTGTCAAATAGGCTCAAGGTTTTAGTTTGGAGGACCACTTGTTAACGACAGGTGCACTTAGTAGCTATCATGTCTTCATATTCTTTATAAGCAATTGAACCATCAGGCTCAATGGTCAAAACACTCAACGGGCTGTATTTGGCAGGTACACATGATGGTCTCGGCACTGAGGAGTCGAGTGTCTCATAGATGATGTTCTGGACCACGGTGTGAACTGGAGAGCCATACCGATGCCGAATTGCCCTGGGACAGTCCCCTTTACAGTATCGAGGGTTATATCTGTGTGGAGCCACAATCCAGTTGTCCCACTTCAGCTGACTAAAGCTAAGTCTAAAGTCATGGAGCTCACACTCATTTTGGGGAAAAAGAAATTGCTTGACGTAGTCACTCATGTTCAAGGAAGCTGGAACCAGGGGCTTCTTCAATTCAGAGAGGGCAGTTTCCTGACCTCTCCGGTGACGGGAAAATCTCCCATCCCTAGCAGCCTCTTCTCCCACAGGATAGACAGACAGATTGCTCTTCTGGTCAGGAACCTGTGAAGGCCTCCTTTCGTAGTGAAGGGAATACCACCTATGATAAGCCTGAGCACTTGTGTCATTCAGATATAAGATCAGTGAGGGGAACACTAGAAGAGTCATGTTAAAGAGGCCATCCTGTGCCAAAGGAGGCTGCAGGTGGTGTCTCATGCAGGTAAAATTTACAGACATGTGAATCTTCTTGTTGGAGGCCACTAGAGGCTGAAGGAGGGTGGTTACATCGATCTCAATCCATTTATGTTTCTTTCCAAATTCAAACTGTGAGTTAAAAGTAAAGGAATGTGGAGCTCTAGAGAGAGTCTTGCCAGAAGATTTTGGCTCTTTTATCACCAGGTTGCATGCACATTTAACAGGAGAGGAAAAGGAAACTGAGTTGTTGATAGTGTACAGCAAGACTGACTTGAGTAAGTGTTCAACAGTGGTAACACGATCCAGGTTAAACAGCAGATTCCCTGATGGAAGGATTCCTAAGAAGAAAAACAATCCACCAGTAATGCTTGAACATGAATCAAACGTAACAGGAAGTCAAGGAATTAACACTTCATAATAGGCTTTCTCCCTTCCCCTCAACCGCCACCACACTTCCTCAGGCCCCAAAAAAGGAGGAAGGGGGTTTATATAAAAAGAATATAACTAGGCCCCTGCCTGTACTCCTAACACTTGGGAGGCCAACGTGGGTAGATTGCCTGAGCTCACAAGTTTGAGACAGCCTGAGCAAGAGTAAGACCTCATCTCTAAAAAATAGCTGGGCATTGTGGCAGGTGCCTGTAGTCCCAGCTGCTTGGGACACTGAGGCAAAAGGATTTCTTGAGCCCAAGAATTTGAGGTTGCTGTGAGCCAAAATGCCACAGCACTCTACCAAGGGTGACCAAGTGAGATTATCTCAAAAAGAACATAATTAATTCCCAACTACAACACCAGATGTTTTATTTCCAGAAAGACTGATTTGATCTTTCTGGAAATAAAATTAAAACAGAGAATCATTAAATTCTGCAGTTTTATTCTTAATAATTTGCTCCAAATGCATAGGAAGCTAATAAAGTATTTTTCTGTTGATGAGTCTCTAGACTCTAGAGTTTAGATGGGAAACCATATCAGTCTTGTTAAGATGACATTTTAAGCTCTATTGAATGAAGTCAATTAAAAACATCATTGTCCAAGTTAATCAAGAACACTTGAGATTAAAAACAGATGCTCTAAAGTCACTGTAAAATAAGGTAGGAGATAGGGTTTTAAATAGCCACAACTGCCCTGTTGGGTTATAATGACTTTTTTTTTTTTTTAAGTTATAAAACAGTGAGTACACTATTCCATAAAACACAGATCCTCTCTCACACCTGTAAGACACCAATCTGCTGAGTCAAACTGTTGACTAACACTTTGTTCCTGTAAGGACCCACTGTTCCAAGTGGGAACTTAGGCTTTCTTCTCACAGAAAGCAACAAACAAGGAGAAAAGATCCATTTCAACACCGCACACCAATAGCCATACGAGAGATTCTAGGCACATTTCTGGGCCAAAAGCATGGTGGATGGAAAGAGAAGTTAACCTCCAGCAGCAAGTCTCATGTGACTTTAAAATGCTATTATATTGGCCCACCTTAACTAATGAGGGGATTAGGAAGAAACAATAAGATTGAGTACCAGATTTGTTTCAGTTGCACATTGAGTACCATGCAAAATAAAATGCAATTCAAGGACCTAGACCCAGCTCCTTTCTGTAACTGAAATCTACTACCGTCTATCATTTTCCCTCCTCTCAGTGAACCAATCTGCTCTTACACACCTGTCACCTGGTCTCCAGGAGCCTGCTTGTGCTGGGCACAGGGGGTGAAGAGCCGAATAGTATTGTAGAGGTGACTTCTGTTGGATTTAGGAATCCCTTCCTTAGTAGCATATTCCTTATAGAGCTTCTTCATGTATTGCAAGGCTCTCGAGTCTGGTTTTAGCCTAGGTGCCCCACCTTGCCCATCAGATAGGACTTTGAAGAGCGGGGGAAGGAGGCCAGATCTATCCCTCCTGTCTGCAGGCTGCAACAAGGGCCAAGGCTCAGCCTCAGATTCCAATTCAGAACTAGCTGCAATCTGAGCTTCTCTCCTAGAAGCCTGAGAACCAAGGCTACTAGGAAAACACAGCCAGGCAAAACAGCAAAACCAAAGGAGTAACTCGCCGGGAAGTGCCATGGCTTGTAAAATCTAGGGAGGAACACATTTCCCCATGCCAGTCTTCTTTCTAAAGGCCAGGAAGAACCTAGCTTGGTCTCTTAAATAAATTTTAGGTGCGTGGGTGGATTAGCATCACTTCTGTAATCAGGCCTCAAAGATGCCTAGCTGAAGATAATTTTTATCAGCTCTATATCAAACAGCTGATAACACCCTATTTAGACAATTTGCCCTCATTAGATACAGATTTATTTGGTTATTTAGCTTTCTGCTACCTTTTCCCCAGGCAGTTACTTAAAACCTGTTATTATACTAATGGACCAACTATGTACCTCAAAGTCTAAGAGAAACTAAGGAACGATCTTAAAATACAACCTTTTATTTTTTGAGGAAAATTAGGATTCCTAAGATGTTTACAGCTACTTGCTGAAAAGCGATGTGGAAAAGCTAACTATTATTCACGATGATAGTCAGATGTCGGTATGCAATTTACGGTATTAGGTTTACCCTTCCTCTTGATTCATCCTCGTGACCTCTCCCAGTTCCAGGTGCCTTGACTTATTCCACATTGACTTGGATGAGGGAAAGTCACAACTGGCATAGAAATTACAGAGAGCAGAACACTGGTAGGTTGCTGGTCTTTCCAGGTGGCTTAATATAGACTATGTACTTGGAATATTGCAATTGCATTTTTAGTGTAAAATGCATTTTAATTAAAATCCTCTTTCAATTGAAAGAAAAGGACAGCACTTTGAACCTTGACTAAAAAATAATATCTTTATTTCCTTACTTTGTTTGGTCTGCACACTCATCTATGAATATGTTGAATGAAAGGTTTTGAGATGTTTCGAAGTGCAATAAAATAAGTGCTTAATTTTTTTTATTAACCATGCAAATGTTCGTAAAACTCCCTGTGGTTATTTCTGCTCTTGCCTTTGAGTTGAGGCCAGATTACTGCATTTTATTTTTTATTTTATTTACTTTTTTTTTGAGACAGAAGCTCACTTTGTCGCCCTCAGTAGAGTCCTGTAACATCACAGCTCACAGCAACCTCAAACTCTTGGGCTCAAGCGATTCTTTCGCCTCAGCCTCCCGAGTAGCTAGGACTACAGGCGCCTGCCACAACTCCCAGCTAGTTTTAGAGATGAGGTCACCCTCTGTCTGGCTCAGGCTGGTCTCTGAACTCACGAGCTCAAGCGATCCACCCACCTCGGCCTCCCAGGCTATTGCATTTTATAAAAATGAGGCTAAGGTGCACCATGAAAAGCTGAAATGAGTGTCACCCCCAAGCAGACTACTCCCCCATTCCCATAACACACGACACAAAAACAATTTGTGCAGTACCTAGAGGAATTAAACTGAGGTATGTCTGCAAAATGCACGGTTACCGCCTGCCAAGTCTCCCTAGTCTGTAGCTAGTAAGCAGGGTGATAAAACACACCCAAATTGCTGAATTAGAGTTTAATGACATTTAGTTTAAAACATTTTCAGACAATGCCTGGAGCACTGAAAAGTGAGCCAGGTTTAGGAGGAACAACAGCGTCTCCGTGCAGAGTTGCATGCTAGGGAAAACACAATGATCCCTCACACGGGGCGTTCCTTGCCTCTCTCCCCAGAGCGTGGAAAGGGCAATTTGAGCCTCATGAGACCCCCGCCCCCCGCCCCTCCTCAAACCATGTAGGCAGGAAGCTGGCTGCTGTCGAGGTGGTCTTTTCTCCCTTTCTACCGCCACTAACAGTGTTAATCAATTACTTGACGATTATTTGATGACTTCTGTGGCCAAATGTGAGGAAACGTTTGGAAAACGTTTACAGCCTGCCAGTGGATTCTAAAACAGAGGTTGCCGAGAGAAGCCTTAGACCTGTGACCCTGATTTTGGTACTGGGGTCGCTGACAGCCTGAAAATAACCCAGCCCCGTTCCAGCTATTGGTCAAGACCAAATAAAACCTCGCGTTCTGCCGAGGCGGGAAGGCTTAGCCTCCGGACTCACAGGCACCCTCCGAGTTGGGAGGACCGGGGTCACCTGGGTACTTTCCACATTTTTTGTTCAACTTTTTTTGTGTTTTTTTTTTTAAATTTCAGATTAATATGAGGGTACAAATGGTTAGGTTACATTAGGTAAGGTTCAAGTTGCAGTGTAGCCCTTCACCCCGGGGGTGTGCTGTACACCCTCACATTGTGCCAGTTAGGCGACAGCTTACCAGTCACCCTCCCTCCTCCCCTTTCTCCTTGCCTCGCCACCTTTTAGTCCCGTGGGACCAGGTCACTTCTCTCCATTTCGGGGGGCAAGTGCGTCTCCCCCTGGAGAAAACAGAAAAATGGTATCCCCCGGAAGTGATCTCATGCCCTCCCGGAGCAGCTTCCGATCTCACCGGAAGTGGCGCACGGAGGCCGGCGCCGCGGTACTGGGGAGGTCGAGTTGACCCCGGTGCGGGAGTGGGGTCTGGCTGCACCGTGTTGGTGGCTATGGAGAGAGTGGGGGTGTAGCCTGTGCTGGGGGAGGATGAGAAGTGCCAGGGCGGGCATCTGTGGTTGCGGACGCGTCCCGAAACCGAGCCAACCGCTTGTCTGCCTCTCTGTCCTGCAGGGCCGCCGCCACCATGGGCCGGGAGTTTGGGAACCTGACGCGGATGCGGCATGTGATCACTTACAGCTTGTCACCCTTCGAGCAGCGTGCTTTTCCTCACTACTTCACTAAGGGAATCCCCAACATGATTCGCCGCATTCAGGCATCTTTCCTTCGGGTGGCGCCGCGTGAGTGCCTTGGGCCTGGCGAGGGGCGGGCAGCTGGACTCTACAGTAGTAGTGACTGCGGTCCCCTCGGTGGGCGCTCGCTGTCAGGCAGACATCTGTAACTGTGCACACCTTTCTCATCGAATATTCCTACACCCCCTGTGCTAGTCAGAACATCCACCCCATCTTAGGGGGAACACAGTCACAGAACTGAAATGATTGGTTTAAGGTCGCTTGGGTCACTCCACCGTCCTTCCCTGAAGTCATCTTTATGCACGCGTTAGTGATGAAATGTTTTAAAGAGTGCAGGTGATAATGATGACAGTTGCACGGCCTAATGAATATGCTAAGAACTGCGGAAGTATTCACTTTAAAATGGTGAAGTTATATGAATTTTATCTCAACTATTTCACTTTAAAAGTTATTTTAATGTGCAGCCAGGGAGAGGTGAGGAAGGGTTGGTGACCCATTTTCCTGGGTAGACCACTTTCTTATTGGTCAAATGGGTGTGTAATGAAACCTTTTTTGATCTTCCGGTTCAAAAATGGATTCTTGAAAACTAAGAGAGCAATAGGAGGGCAGAACCATTGTAGAACAAAGAGGACTGAACTTTTGTTCATATGTGTCTTATGAATATACTTATTCTTACTTTTGATTTTTAAAGCATTTGTAGTGTTTTATCTTGTCTACACATGGGGGACTGAGGAGTTCGAGAAATCCAAAAGGAAGAATCCAGCTGTCTATGAAAGTGACAAATGAGCAACTCATTTGGATGATGTTTCCCTGTCTCTGATATGACAGATCCTTCTCTGGAAGAGGAATCTGCGTTGTAGTGTCTTGAAGTCTTGAAGACACAATAAACTTTCTGTGTGCAGCATTGTTGTCATTTTACACTTTTGTGAGGAGAATCTTCCATGTGACTGTGCCCTACCCCTATGAGCCACAGGTGCCACCTCTCTTTGTCTAGATTTATTCCCAGGACTTGCAACATATTTGAGGTCAGAGGCTCCTTTGAGAAATGATGAAAATTTTCAACACTTCATTACCTTGCATAGCTTCAAAAGGTTCACAGGCCAGAGGAGGAGCACTGCTTTGACAGGCCATTGTTTTTCTCTAGTCTTTCTGACTTTTGCTCCCAACTTCTATGTAGGTGGCCACCCTCTCCCACCTTCCTGGCCTGGGTTTACCCTTAAGACTATTTCTCCCTGCTTCTTTGGAGATGCCAGCTCAAAAGAATCAAACACCCTTAGCCTGGACCAGGCATTGAGCCTGTTGGTCTGAATCCTTTTAACTCCAGCAGTGCTCTTCTGAGATGACTGCTATAAGCCATTTGACATGCTGAGCTTCTACTTTGGCTAAAATTAAAAGCTGCTTTAAGCCTGTTTCTCATCAAGTGGCTTCCTTCTTCAAGCTTGGGGTGCATGGATCTCACCTGTGCAGCAGGGGTGCTGAGGCAGTGTGTGTGTGGAACATGGTGAATTGTCCTGGCTCAGTGCTCCTGTACCTGATAAGGGATCTGGGATCATGTTATTCTACACTGTATTTGTAGAAATCTACAAAGGAGAAACCTTTAAGGAAGGAAGGACAGCTATTGTGAGCCTCAATGCCTAAAACCCATCCACCTGCAGCCTCACCCTGGGTGTGGCTTCTTTACTGTGGCACAACCATTTGCCCCATTTAACCTCTCCAGTGCTCCTGCCCAACAAGGACTTTTTTTTTTTTTTAGACAAAGTCTCACTTTGTCTCAAACTTGGGCTCAAGCGATTCTCTTGCTTCAGCCTCCTGAGTAGCTGGGACTATAGGTGCCCACCACTACACCTGGCTATTTTTAGAGATGAGGTCTCCCTCTTGCCTGAGCCATGAGCTCAGACAATCCACCTGCTTCAGCCTCCCAGAGTGCTAGGATTATAGGCATGAGCCAACAGCGCCTGCCACACACAGGACTTTTATGAGCTGCAGAGTCTAATGAAAGGAGCTCTCTTCAGTTTTTTGCCAACAAGAGTCCCAAAAATGCAGGCTTACCTAGTCTGCCAGTTTCAACTAGCAAAAAAGTAAATATACTTTGACCCTTTGTTGAAATTTTACCTGGAAAAGTTTTTCCATTTCAGAGTCTTTAATCTTTTATTAGCCACCTCCTGCTCAGGGACAGCAAAAAAGTTTCCAATTACTGCTAAGTCCCAATGAACTGTCTACCTGGAATGCGTTTCAAACAGCTGCTTGTGTATCTACACCCTCTTTCTCCCATTTCATCCCAGGCACTTATCTCAGAAAATCCTTGGGAATTGTATCCAGAGTTGCCAAGCTCTCAGCTGTCTAACTTGCTCCAGTCTTTTTCTTCTTATAAATTAATAATTTGAACCCCTAGGTGCATCTTACAAGGGTATATGTGAAACTTAGTAAATGTATTATAGAATGTAAATGTCTTAACACAATAACTAAGAAAATGCCAGGAAGGCTATGTTAACCAGTGTGATGAAAATGTGTCAGATGGTCTATAAAACTAGTATATGGTGCCCCATGATTGCATTAATATACACAGATATGATTTAATAATAAAAAATAAAAAAAATTCGAACCCCTAAATATCAGTACCTGACAGGCCTGAGATCTACTTCCATGTTGCTGATAGAACAGGAGACTGAAGGGCTGGCCCGCTGCACTGCATAAACCCTGCCACACAGTCTAGTCTTATGGCTGGACTGTGATCAGCTGCTTAGGCCTTTCTACTGGAGAAGGAGCATGTAGTTACGTGTTTTATTCCTTCAGCAAAATACTTGATTGCAGAGAGCACTTTTTTTTTTCTTTTTGCAATTTTGGCTGGGGCTGGGTTTGAACCCACCACCTCCAGCACATGAGGCCAGCACCCTACTCCTGTGAGCCACAGGCGCTGCCCTCAGCACTTTTTTTTTTCTTTTTTTTTAAGAGTTCAGGAATAGGTCTTCATAGGATCACAAGAACTATGGGGTGGGCTTGGCCGCCTGTAGCTCAGTGGCTAGGGCGCTGGTCACATATACCGGGGGTGGCAGGTTCAAAGTTGGCCCCAGGGCCTGCCAAACAATGACAGCTACAACCAAAAAATAGCCAAGCCTTGTGCTGGGTGCCTGTAACAAGCTACTTGGGAGGCTGAGATAAGAAAATCACTTAAGCTCAAGAGTTTGAGGTTGCTGTGAGCTATGATGCATAGCACTTTACTGAGGGTGACATAATGAGACTCTGTCTTAAAAAAAAAAAAAAAAGTATGGGTGGCTGTGGACAGCTGTCGATTTAGCTAAATGCTGCCTGGATGATTCTTTGCCTCTGTACCAGGGGTCCTCAAACTACGGCCCGTGGGCCACATGAAACAATGTATTTGTTCCTGTTTTGTTTTGTTACGTCAAAATAAGATATGTGCAGTGTGCATAGGAATTTGTCATAGTTTTTTGGGGTTTTTTTTTAAACTATAGTCCGACCCTCCAACAGTCTTAGGGACAGTGAACTGGCCCCCTGTTTAAAAAGTTTGAGGATCCCTGCTCTATACATTTGATTCTTGCTCCATATTTTTTAAAAAAAAATTTTTTTTGAGAGAAGAGTTTTATTTTGTCGTCCTCCGAAGAGGATCATAGCATCATAGCTCATAGCAACCTCAACTTTTGGGCTCAACTTCTCTTGCCTCAGCCTCCCAACTACCTTGGCATACAGGTGCCTGCCACAATGCTTGGCTGTTTTAAAGATGGGGTCTGGCTTTTGCTCAGGCTGGACTCAAACCTGTGAGCTCAGCCAAACCACCAGCCTTGGCCTCTGAGAGCTAGGATTACAGGCATGAGCCACTACACCTAGCCTCCATGTTTTAATTTTTTTTGGAGATAGTCTATGTTGCCCTCGGTAGAGTGCTGTAGCATCACAACTCACAACAAAGTCCAACTCTTGGGGTTAAGTGATTCTTTTGGTTCAGCCTCCCCAGTAGCTGGGACTACAGGCACCCACCACAATGCCCAGCTATTTTTTTGTGGCAGTTGTCATTGTTTAGCAGGCCCAGGTTGGGCTTGAACCAGCCTGGGTGCACATGGCTGGTGCCCTAACCACTGAGCTACAGGCACCAAGCTGTCCATACTTAATTTACATGAAACAATTACAAAGTTCATGTAGACCTACGCTGAAATGTTTTCCCTAATAGTGGGTTCCTTTCATAGACAATAACTAATTTTTTTTCCTTTGGGGAGAGGGGTGGCATACAGAAAGAATAGAGGTTTGAACCACAAAGCCTTCTGCAGTGTTGTAGCACCTATGAGGATGAATGGTTTTTTCCCTATACATGGGGGGCCCAGGGCTTTAGGCTCGTTCCTTAATTGTGGTACTGGCTTTACAGATTGACGCAAAAGATTAGTTTGATTTTGCTGGGAGTACTAGATGCAGAAGAGGAGGACAAGAAGTACCTATCTTATGAACAGCTTCCAAACCCCATTTGCCATGTCATCCCAGACTGGTTATGGGAAGGCTGACACTGAGTCCACAGACCCACCTGCCTCTAGGACATCACGTTATTCAGTCTTTTGCTTATCTAATCACATTTGTGTTCTTACCCAATGTTCACTAGGTCACCGCATAGTCTCTCCCCCACCCTGCAAAAGTTCCTAGTTAGGCACCTACCTGGGATTAGCCAGTATCCAAACTTGGGGTGAAGGGACAGAGCTGCTAACTAGTCTGGAATTTGCAGGAGTGGTTAGTTGGGCTTGGTCTCTTCTCAATGCTCCCAAAGTATGATCAGTGGTGTCCCTCTCTAAGCCTGACTCCATGGTCCTGAGAGGACTAGGACCAGGACAGTCAGTTCGGTGGAGTCACACCCTGCTGAATCCCAGCTCTGAAGTCCATCAGACCATGCTTCTCTCCCTTGGCAAGAAGCTCCCTCTATTTGCCTGGCAGCAGGATTGGTGACCACCTTGTTCTGCCTTCAGCTGTGCAGCCTCTCAACCACTTTTCCTTGTTGTAAAGCAAAAAGCAGGCTCTTCAAATGTCCAACCTGTGAGGCCTTGGGAAGGGAGGGTAGCAGCCAAGTCTTCAGTGAGTTATCAGGCAGACAGGCATTTGTCTTGGCTTATCCTTTCAGGTGATAAGACGAGACAAAGTCCCATGAATCTCCTTACTCAGAACTCTTACCTTTCCCCCAAAACTTATTAAAAATATGTCCATGTCATTCAATGACTGTAACTACTCATGGTTTAGCTACATGTCCTCCCTTGGTCTAGAAATCTGTAGGAATTCTCACCTACACTGATGGATGTTTGAAGCTTTGACATCTCAGCCCTATGCCTGATCCCCTGAGGTTGCTGGAAGGAAAGGCTCTGATAAGTCCTCATTCAATTACTGGGAAGACAACCCATAAATTACTCTCCTACTAATTTAAGAAATCCTGCTACCTCCTCACTTACATTTTTTAAAAACAAGAAGCAAAAGCCAACCTCTATAATCATTCATTCATTTCACCTGTAACTTGGGCCAAGTCTCCAGATCAGTTCTGTGAGGGTAGTTAAGCCAGATTCTGAATTTTCCACAGCTGGGTGTTCATCTTACTAGGGCGATGATTGATTATGCTGATAGCCTATCTATCCAAGTGCAGGATCTGGGGGACTGCAGACTACTGATATACTCTCCCACAAAAGAGAAGGTCTTTATCCACTTGCCGGTATGCAACGTATCAGTGCTTCTTTCCCACACAAGTCTAAAAGAGGTCAACATTATTTCTGAAGACTTCCTTATTAGAATTCTATTTTGATTAGAGTGATCTCACTGAGCTATTTTGGAATAGAAATGTGGCCAATTGCCTGGCCTCCCTCTGTAGTTTCACGTAGCTTTCAAAGGGAAGGAGGGCAGTGCTGACTTATGGTAAAAAGGGTGAAAGGGTCCAGGCCAGCAACACAATCACTCAAAGTCCAGACGAGGGATAAGTAAATACAATGTGCCTGAAAGGTAGCCCTTGTGCACATTCCTCTGGTGGATATTAACTTATTAAATCAATCCTGATGACAAATACAAACTTTGCCCCCATCTCACCTGGCAACCACGGAAGAGGTGATGCCAGTTGATAAAAGTGGGAACTGTCCCTGGCTTTCAGGCTTCAATTTCTTCTGTCAAGATGTGGCATCTGAAACTCTGTGCAGTGCTCATGATCTGCCTGCTGCTCTTGGGCCAGGTAAGGAAGTGTATGTATGGGTACGCGGGAAGCATGGAGCTGATAGTGGAAATGGAACTGTAAGTGGAACTCAAAAGCCAGATTCAGTCCTGAGGGATGGTTCCTATTAAATCTACAGCATCCTGGGAATGATCATTTATCCAAGGTGTGGAGCAGGGTGTCAATTCTTGCATATGAGGTGAATTTGTCTTTGTCATACAGGTAGAAGGTTCCCCAATACCAGAACTGAGTTCAGAAAGGAGAAGGCTACGAAGAATGACCCCATTTTGGAGAGGGGTTTCCCTCAGGCCCATTGGAGCCTCCTGCCGGGATGATTCTGAGTGTATCACCAGGCTATGCAGGTACTCCACAAACCCAGGAGCAGGGTGGGCCAAGAGTGATCAGGAGACACACAGACCTCAGGATAAATCTGGGATGGAGGAGTGCCTAGTCAAAGACTAGGAGCTCCATGGAGAAGCCATTAGGAGTTAAGAGCCAAGAACAGGCAGGGTGCAGTGCCTAAAGCCTGTAATCTTAGCACTCTGGAAGGCCAGTGGATTGCCTGAGCTCAGGAGTTTGAGATCAGCCTGAGCAAAATGGAGACCCTGTCTTACTAAAAATAGAAAAATTAGCTGGGTGTTGTGGTGGGCGCCTGTAGTCCCAGCTACTTGGGAGGTTGAGGCAAGAAGATTGCTTGAGCTATGATACCATGGCATTCTAACAAGGGTAACAAAGTTAAGACTGTCACAAAACAAACAAAAACAATAAAAAACAAAACAAGAACAGTTCAATAGGGGTACCATGAAAGAATGGTATTTCTTTCCTTCTTTGGTTTTCCCTGAGACCAGACAAATAAAGCAGAGGTGGCTTTGGTCACTCCCAGACCCAGCCTTAAAAATCACGTTTTCTTTTCCTCTAGAAAAAGACGCTGTTCCCTAACTGTGGCCCAGGAATGATGTACATATCAGAGGAAGAAAAGGACAGCAGGCACCTGCAACAATGCTCCGTTCTATGGAATATTGACTAACTGCATGTTTGCTGGAGACCCATAAGTGAAGCATTCTTGTGTTTTTAATATTTAAAGACAGATATATGCTTTAAATTAGTCTCCATTTCTTCTTAGAATGTTGATATGTGGTAAGCATAACTAAACTTATCAATTTAGAGTTTTTCTATGGATATTATTAAATATCTCAAATTGAAAATTTAGCAGTCTGGAATTCAAGCTTTTGAGGGGAAGGATTCACTCTGTATACTATAGAAAAAACCAGCATTGCATAATAATGCTGTGTTGTTAAATTCTCAATCTGGAAGTGTGATGAGAGTTAGTTTAGCTACAGCTATGCAATTAGCCTTGGCAAGTTCCTAAGGTGGGCAAGGTCAACCACATGCCACCTAATGATGTGTTCAAGTTTGTCTATGACTGTCTGAATGTAAGGCAGAACTGGAAAAAAAACCCAAGTTCAATAAAACAATAAAAGTTCAAGCCACCAAGAAGACCAAAAAGGATCTGAGATTTTGTTGGAGCAGGACAAATTCTGATATATACATTAAGACCCATGGCCAGCAAGTTCAGAATTTCTGTAATCAAAAAATGACACCTGGGCTAGTGGAACCAGATTTTTAAAGAAGAGTACTACTGCACCTAAAACACAAAACAGGAGTTGCATGAAAAGGGCAAGGTTAGAGTTGAAAAAGTGTAAAGAGCACAGTGTTTATAAACTTTAATACAGAAAATCTATTTGATATTTATTAAACTTAGTTTCTCCAGCTATGGTTTGGCATTATACAAAGCATTTTAATGACACAGTAGAGTTAAAAAGATCTTTACAAATTGAAATGTGATACCCTTGTTCTCCAAATATTTTAATTGCCATAAATTTGTTTAAAAATACACATTAAACGCATGTTTGACACTCTAAACTTTCTATAATTTCAATACCACAAAATACATATAATATACTATACAGATGTGGAAAAATCTAGTTAGTATATAATACTTTGCTCACCATTAACAGCTTTATTATGTGAAATGCACATACTGACTTAGAAATCCTAGCTTTTGAGCCCCAAAGTACCTCTGAAATTTTAATGTATTGCAACAAATAAAAATCACAGTATATAATTGAAATTTTGGTTGAAAAATGTCAGATGCCTA